>CM071580.1:25006247-25192623 GCA_036426205.1 Ascaphus truei
ATGTGAATAGTGTGAGGATTTCACACAGATAGAAAAGGGTGGTGCAAATGTAATAGTGGAGGATTTCACAACAGATACAAATGTAATAGTGTGAGGATTTCACAACAGATAGAAAGGTGGGTGCAAATGTAACAGTGTGAGGATTTCACAACAGATAGAAAGGTGGGTGCAAATGTAATAGTGTGAGGATTTCACCACAGATAGAAAGGTGGGTGCAAATGTAATAGTGTGAGGATTTCACAACAGATAGAAAGGTGGGTGCAAATGTAACAGTGTGAGGATTTCACCACAGATAGAAAGGTGGGTGCAAATGTAATATTGAGAGGATTCACCACAGATAAAAGGTGGGGTGCAATGTAATAGTGGAGGATTTCACAACAGATAGAAGTGTGGTGCAATGTAATAGTGGAGGGTCACAACAGATAGAAAGTGGTGCAAATGTAAGTGTGAGGATTTACAACAGATTAGAAAGGTGGGTGCAAATGTATAGTGTAGGATTTCACCACAGAAAAAAGGTGGGTGCAAAATGTAATTAGTGTGAGGATTTCCCAACAGATAGAAATGTGGGTGTCAAATGTAAGTGTTTGAGGATTTCACAACAAGAAAGGTGGTGCAATTGTAAAGTGTGGAGGTTTCACCAACAGATAGAAAGGTTGGGTGCAATGTAAGTGTGAGGATTTCACCACAGATAGAAAGGTGGGTGCAACATGATAGTGTGAGATTTCACCCCAGATAGAAAGGTGGTGCAAATTGATATGATGATGGTGTTCACCAACAGTATAGAAGGTGGGTGCAAATGTAATAGTGTGAGGATTTCACAACAATAGAAGGTGGGTTGCAAATGTAATAGTGTGAGGATTTCACAACCAGATAGAGGTGGGTGCAAATGTAATGTGTAGATTTCACACAGATAGAAAGGTGGGTGCAAATGTAAAGTGCTTGGGATTTCACAACAGATAGAAAGGGGGGTGCAACTGTAAAGTGTGAGTGATTTCACAACAGTAGAGTGGGCGTGCAAAATGTAATAGTGAGAGGATTTCACCACTAGAAAGTGTGGGTGCAAATGCTATGTTGAGGATTTCACACAGAAGATTAAAAGTGTGGGTGCAAAATGTAACAGTGTGAGGATTTCACCACAGATAGAAAGGGTGGGGGGTGCAAATGTAATAGTGTGGGATTTCACCACAGATAGAAAGGTGGGTGCAATGTAATAGTGAGGATTTCACACACAGATAGAAAGGTGGGTGCAAGTGTCTCTGTGAGAGTTTCACCACGATAGAAAGGTGGGTTGCAATGTAACATCTTGTGAGGATTTCACAACACATAGAAAGGTGGTGCAAATTCTAGTGTGAAGGATATTTCCACAGATAGAAAGGTGGGTGCAATGTAATAGTGGTGATGATTTCACAACAGATAGAAAGGGTGTGCAATGTCAAGTGTGAGATTTCACAACAGATAGAAAGTGGGTGCAAATGTAATAGTGTGAGGATTTCCACAACAGATAGAAGTTGGTGCAAATGTAATAGTGTGAGGATTTCACCACAGATAGAAAGGTGCGTGCAAATGTAATAGTGAGAGGATTTCACCACAGATAGAAAGGTGGGTGGCTCGTCTCTGCAGTCAGTTTCTATGTTTCTATATTCAAGTTGTTCAAAACTGTTTATCTTGCAGCAGCAGCACAATAAAACATAAAGTGTTGGTTATGTGGGAAACTTCCGGCTTCCACTACTGAATGTAATGAGGCATTTCATAAAAGTAATTCCAAATCTCTCTTGTGTGTCTCACCAGTGTGTTGGCAAGTAGCGTTACACACGCCGTTTAGATCACTAATTTATGCTTTATTGGCTATCCTCACATTTTGGAACCACATAAAATAAAGTTTTGCCTTCAAGCTTTTGAATGCTTTTGTATCACGTTTTTTTCATTTAAATTGTTGTATTACTTCCATACATATGAAAGTGTTTTCAAGGACATCCAGGGCTCTGCATATCATTACAGGCTAATACAAATGTATTTCAAAGTGCACTGCAAATCATGATATAAACATGATGGATTACAAAATACACGTCTGGATTACAAAATAATACGCTGTGTGAAAGTTTAAGGGTTAAATTAATATAAAAACTATTTTAAATGGTGGTTACTCCATTAACGTTTAAAACTCATCCCCATTTATTACAGGCAAAGCCTCAAACTGCCAATATAGTATTATATCAAATGTGATGAAGACTTCAGAGCTTTTGTAATAACTTTATTTCATATAGCAGCTTTCTCCCAGCGGCACTAAAAGCGCGTCACAATTACAGTATAGCGCGCGGTGCGCAGCTCGTAGGAATGTTACAAAACACATGATGAGTTCACAATGTATGATTCTGGTGCCTGAGGCACAGGGAGATAAAGTGACTTACCCAAGGTCACAAGGAGCTGACACTTGGATTTGAACCAGGTTCCCCTGACTCAAACTCAGTGTTGTTGGTATCAGAGTCAGTGTCTTTACTCACTGAACCGATGTGTTTTAAATCCTTCCAGCAGAGAAAGGGTAAAAGATAAAGACCTACTAAAATTAACATAAAGACACTGACCTGTTAACAATGACAGTGGGTGTGCAGCAGGGGAACCTGGTTCTATTCCCGGTGTCGGCTCCTTGTGACCTTGGGTAAGTCACTTTATCTCCCTGTGCCTCAGGCACCAAAATCATAGATTGTAAGCTCCACGGGGCAGGGACTGTGCCTGTAACATTCCTCTGTGCTGCGCACCGCGCGCTGTACTGTAATTATGACGCGCTGAGTCCCATTGGCAGAAAAGCGCTATATGAAATAAAGTTATTAAATAAATTACAATAGTAAGTATAAAATCCTTGCCTTTTATTGAAATTCTTTGAATATCACCAAAACACGTCAAATGTAAAGAAAAACTATTTTGAGCCTCTGTTTTTACTGCGTAGAACTCTGTGATTCTCCCTAACATGCCCCGCAATATATTACTACCATTCCCGTGCGCACGTGGTTAACAGATCAGGTAAAAGTACTAGATTACAGAAGATACATTAGCAAAACCCACACAGAAGAAAGCAAATCCTGAGAACCACATCGAAAGCAATAAAGGGCAGGATTGGAAGGTGACACGCAGAGAATGCTACAATATAAGCACAGCCCACTGTTTTATGGCCCAGATACAAACTGTTAGAAGAGAATCTTGACTGAAAGCAACGAGGCCCTGATCTGGAGAAAGGTTTCCTTCGCTAATTCAGATCTAAATTATTACGCGTCTCAAGAATGAGCAGTTCTGTTAAATTCAGCTTAATTTATAAGTTGGGTACTGCCATCTGAATCTATTAGCAGTTTGTCTATGTGACTTCTAATAGAAAGTGTGTGCAATTGGTAGGGAGCCCAAGAAGAATTGCTCTCTCTTACCGAGATAAGTACAAAAATAACTTCTGGCTGTCATTTGAGCTTTGGCGACAATCCCTTACTCGTCTTTATCTTCTGTCATCGTGCAAAAGGACAGTGGAATATTCCTTTGAAAAGACGGGGACTCAGTTCTTTTCTCAGGATATACATATCCTAAACGGTTGAAACACTGAATGATTTCCAATCACATTTTTGGGACAAGGTAATTTTAAGTAACAGTAACGCTCTTTAATTCTGCAGTGCATTTGGAGTAACAGAAATGTATTGTTTACTACCAAATGGGTTATTTTTGTGGCTATAGTCCAGTGTTCTTCAACTAAATGATCCGGATCGGGAACAAATTACAAATAGTCGGGCCACTATGTAATGTCATTTAAGGTATACAGTATTGAAAAATAAACACAGAAGCGCACCAAGGGTCAAGAAATCTGTAATAAACAAGTAGAATAATAACAAGTAAAAACTTACATATAAAAATATATAAGTCCAGTAGCGGCCAGTGCACAGGTAATCAGTTCAAACGGATTCGTAGGCGCAGGGGGTATATGCTGAGGCTCACAGATCAGTCCCGCGCGCTGGGGGTATATGCTGTAGACTCAGCAGTTCAGTCCCGCGCGCTGGGGTATATGCTGAGACTCACAGATCATACCGCGCGATGGGGGTATATGCTAAGGCTCACAGATCGTTCCGCGCGCTGGGGCTGACTTGCTCGGCCAAAACTTTGTTGTTACTTCGGGTTGCGGCTTACTCGCAGGACCGTGTTGAGTAGTCCACCCCAATCGCCGGTTATTCCAACACAATCCCACTCGAACGAGCAGAAGGAAGTGGCTAGACTCTGTGGTGAGGGCTGTGAACTTGTGCAACCAAGATTCTGGATACCCGGTTGTGCACTGTGTGAACTCCGCAAACGCGTTTCACCACATATCAGTGCTTCATCAGGCCGTACTGACTACTCAAACACGGTCCTGCGAGAAGCCGCAACCCCGAATGTAACGACCAGAGTTTTGCGAGAATCAGCCCAGCGCGCGGGACTATCTGTGAGCTCAGCATATACCCCCAGCGCGCGGGACTGATCTGTGAGCCTCAGCATAATCCCCACGCGCGGGACTGATTTGTGAGCCTCAGCATATAACCCCACGCGCGCGGGACTGATCTGTGAGCCTCAGCATATACCCCCAGCGCGCGGACTTATCTGTGAGCCTCAGCATATACGACCCCAGCGCGCGGGACTGATCTGTGAGTCTCAGCATATACCCCAGCGCGCGGGAATGATCTGTGAGCCTCAGCATATACCCCCAGCGCGCGGGACTGATCGTGAGCCTCGCATATACCCCCCGGCGGGACTGATCTGTGAGGCCTCAGCAATACCCCAGCGCGCGGGACTGATCTGTGAGCTCAGCATATACCCCCAGCGCGCGGGACTGATCTGTGAGCCTCAGCATAATACCCCCAGCGCGCGGGACTGATCTGTGGGCCTCAGCATATACCCCAGCGCGCGGGACTGATCTGTGAGCCTCAGCATATACTCCCTCGCGGCCTACGAATCCGTTTGAACTGATTACCTGTGCACTGGCCGCACGGACTATATATTTTTTATGTAAGTTTTTTACTTGTATTATTTATTGTTATTACTAGTATTTCTGACCCTTGGTGCGGCGTCTGTGTGTTATTTTTTCATTAACATCTGGGCGTTGGAGTCTTCCTACGACGTTTGTATTGGTGGAGGAGGGGGCCTTCACATCACAGCAGCAGCAAGAGGGGAGAGCTGATCTACTTCTAGATCCCTTTTAGGAAGCATGAGCGCGGTCTGATTCTTTTATACAGTATTGAAGTTCACATCAACATATTTTACTTATATCTTGCAGGCATCTATGAGGTCTGTATCCAGGGACACGGACAGAGGGGGGTAGTCAGGGACCGGACGAGGGGGATGTGCATGGACACGGACAGAGGGGGAGTGAGGAATGGGAAGAGGGGGAGTGGGACAGGGGACCCGGACAGAGGGGGAGTGAGGGAGAACGGAAGAGGGGGAGTTAGGGAGGCAAGGCCGGACAGAGGGGGTGCGAGGACCCGGACAGAGGGGGGGCAGGGACACGGGACAGAGGGGGAGTGCAGGGACACGGACAGAGGGGGAGTGCAGGGACACGGACAGAGGGGGAGTGCAGGGACACGGAGAGAGGGGGAGTGCAGGGACACGGACAGAGGGGGAGTGCAGGGACACGGGACAGAGGGGGGAGGAGTGCAGGGACACGGACAGAGGGGGAGTGCAGGGACACGGACAGAGGGGAGTGCAGGACATGGACAGAGGGGGATGGAAGTGGACACGGACAGAGGGGGAGTGCAGGACAGGACAGAGGGGGAGTGCCAGTTTGGTTGCACCGGACAGAGGGGGGAGGCAGGGAACGGACAGAGGGGGTGCAGGGCAGGGGACTGCGGTACACGGACAGAGGGGGAGTGCAGGGACACGGACAGAGGGGGAGTGCAGGGACCAGGACAAGGGGGATGACAGGGCAGTGACAGAGCAGGATCAGGATAGACAGAGGGGGAGTGAGGACGGACAGGGACGACGGACAGAAGGGGGAGTGAGGGACACGGAGATGAGGGGGAGTGCAGGGAACGGAGGTAGAGAGGGGATGAGGGACACGGACAGAGGGGGAGTGCAGGGACACGGAGCGAGGGGGAGTGCAGGGACACCTGTCCCGAACCCGGCGTTGTGAGGGGGCGTGTCCAGATGATCCAAACCCGGATGTCTGGCTCAACTTCCAGTATAGGCCTCTGCGGTGTGGTCCCATCTCAACGACACAATGCGCACAGATTCAGCGTGTGGGGATGAAGTGGTGGGAGAAAGAGAGGGGGAGGATAAGAGAGGGAGGATTAAGTAGAGGGCAGGGAGACAAAAAGATGGGAGAAGGGGGAGGAGAGAGGAGGGGAGGGAGCAAGTGAGAGGGAGAGGAGGGGAGGGGAGAGAAAGAGGGGGAAGCGCAGGGGGAAGGAGAGAAGGAGGAGAGAGAAAAGGGGAGCGAGAGAGGGAGGAGAAGTGAGGAGAGAAGTAGAGAAAGGGTGGGGAGAGAAAAGGGGGGGAGAGGGAAGGATGAGGGAGCGAGAAAACAGAGGGGGGGGAGTGAATAGAGGAGAGATAGAGGGGGGAGAGTGACAGTGAGAAGGCAGTAAGTGAGTGATGAGCGGGAGAGAGAGGGAGTGAAGATTGGGGGGGAGCCTCAGAGAGGGCTACTAACAGTGGAGGATGCGGACACCTCATCACTAGTTCAACAACCGGGACAGGTAGAGACGGCTGGCATATCCTGGTGGATTATTATATTATATATATATATAAGATACTATATATATAAATCTATATATAATATATATCATATATAATTATATAGTTATATAGTATTAATATATACACATGAAGGGTCAGTCAGATACACTGTGTAGAAAGAAAGGTGTAATGAGCAGATGTAGTCATAGAGAATATAGTTATGAAGAACCAATCGCAAAGACAGTAAAAGACAGACAGATACCGCACGGGGTTAATCGCAAAAAAATCATATTCACAACGTGAAATACACGTAAGCTTAAGTGTACTTCAGTGTGATATAGATTTTTGGATTAACCCTGTGCGGACTGCTGTCTCTTTACTGGTCTTTGGATTGGTTCGTATCATATATATATATGCACCTGACCACAAAGTACTTAGTGTAAGGAGCCGTGATTCGCGCCCTCCTCGGCGCGCTCTCTCCTTACCCAGACCCGCGACCGGGTGCTCCGCTCCCTGCAGCACGTCCTGTGCACCAGCCACCTCCAGCCGCCCTATTAGGTGCACGCGAGCATCCCGCGCGGGGATAAATGCAGAACCTTTCCGGCCCCACCTCTGGCTTGCGTCCTCGCGCTGACGTCGGTGGCGCGTGACTCGCGCACGCCACGCGCGTTCAGCGCGCAAGAGGCCCCCTCATCAGACCTCGTCATCCTCATCTCACCTGTTCCCTGCACCGGATTCCCCAATCGCAGCCCTCGCTGCTGACGCACCTCCACGCTGCCGGTTACTCATTGGCTCCTGTTCTCCTTTTATGCTCGGCCGGCCCACTGGCTCATTGGCTGAGCACAAACCTACGCTGCGTAGTGTCACTGATTCCTTGCCGCCACAGTGCTGTATGGTTCGTCTGTTCCTCGCTCTCTGTACCTGACCCGGCTTTGTATTGGACTCCGCTCTTCTCAACTCCTGACCACGGCTACCAACGACGATCTGTAACTCTCCAACCCCGACCTCGGCAACGTACCACGACTGCTCTTAACTCTCCAACCCCGCTCCGGCTACCTCGACTAATCTACACTCCAGGCGCGCCCACGCGGCTGTGGGTGGCGTTTATATCAATCCCCACCTCGGCCTCGCGGTCACGCCTCGTTTGTGGCGAGCACGCCATTACACTTAGCAAGTGCAGACCGTCCCGGATTTGACCCAACAGCCAAAGGTAGAAGAGCCCGCTACAGACAGATGAGTCACCTTCATGTTACCTGTTAAACAGTATCAAGTAAATGAGGAAGATGATTTTGTAAAGGGCAACAAAATAATGCCCGTGTGTGTAAATACTAATATGTGAAATACACAAGTACTCACTCAGAACTTCCTTAACGGTGGTATTCTCATATGAACGTTTCAGTCTCACCCCATAGAGTAACTTTCACTATTGACCTATTTACTAGCGCCATATCTCCAGCAGGAAAGTACTGATACGGGGCGTTTTTTTACTGTGGCAATATGTCGGTTATATATTTTAACGCGGCATATGCAAATGCGTAATTACAACAAAATACTTATTCACATGCTGGCAATATCCTGCTATTGTCAAATAATATGGCAGGATTTTATTACCTAGCACAGAGTGGCGTTAGGCTGCGTCCACGCTAGCGCTGAGCGCGCTTATGCTTGAGAGCGGTGACATCACCAACTCTCCAAGCATGAGCGATCGCCTGTACTGCAATAATTTGAGAGCGGGAAGGCGTGGCTATTAAGGGAGGGGGCGTGTCATTGTCTGGATCGGGGCTGTGTGTGTCTATGTGTGTCTCCGTGTGTGTGTGTCTCCGTGTGTGTGTGTCTCTGTGTGTGTGTCCCTCCATTCTTTCCTTCCCCACCTTCTCTCCTTCCCATCCTTCCCTCTCCCCTTCCCACCTCTCTCCAGGGCTCTCTCCGGAACACTTCCGAAACATTTAAATTTTGCAATTATCCATTCCTATGTGGTGCAGCAAAAATAAGCCGTACTCAGGGTTTCCACCTTTACCTGATGGCCAACCCTGAGAGAATACAAACATACATCTCCCTCTGGGTGTAGTGCTTAGAGCGGTGGACATGTATATGAAAAAAACAAGGGTTCAATTCCTGAAGTATATATTGGTCATATAATAATATATAAATTATACTACACGCTGCGGGAATTGAACCCCTGATACTTCATATGCTAGTGCAATTCTATAACTGTACACCAGAGGGTTCCATAAACAAACGTAACATTTACTGCACAGACTCTTCTCCCCTAACTCCTCCTGTACCTTCCTCATGGCCCAAGGGCTGCAACTTGGAGCAGAAAATAAAGCAACGCACCTTGACACATTGGCGCATTCCGCGGTCGGAATTGACGCGTTGCCCTAATTTTGGAGCAATACTCCAGCTTGATACATGTACATTTCAGTTTTCCGGGCAGCCAGGAAACAGCACAAGATTTAGATTGACAAAATCCTGGCAAGCAAGGAGTTTATCCTTAGATGAATCTGGTTCAGACGGCTAAATAAGTATAGTACCATTGAGCTTTCATAAATGTGATGTACTGGACAGCAGAACACTTTCAGCACAGAATAAATTCTCATTAGAATAAGATATGACTGGTAATGTCTCAGCTATTAGGAAAACAATATGAATATTTGCTGTTATGGCCGAGCGGAGTGCACAAAGCGGATTCTTTGGGTGCCTAAACATCTGACCTTGCCTTTCACCAAGAATTTGAATGTATTGTTATATTACTGAAGCACGAATTTACCTTTGAACATTATACATTGTTTAACATCTCCTCAACATTATTTGCTGAAGTATTTTTTTTACTATTATTTTCTTATAATAATTTATGACATCTTGCCAAAAAGTCAATACACTGAGTCAGGGTAAATCCATAAAGCGGGCTCTCAGAGTGTGCTAATGCTTCAGTCTTGGCTTTGTGAACCGTAACCACAATGTGTATGTCTGACCTGTTTTAAAAGTCCCTCATTCCCTTGTGTTTCCACCACAGCCCTTCGCATATTCAGACACATCTCTTTATATATTGTATTGATCAGTGCGATCATTTCCTATTAGATTTTTATAGCATCTCCCACTGAAATGCGTTGAGGAATAAACAGTTAATAAGAATAATAATATTAATAATAATAGTTGTAGTAAGGAACCTATTCCCTTCATATGATGCTACACAAGCATTCCACTTATATTTGTCACTTTTAAGTCTTAACCTGAATCTCTCTCCCCTCCTGCACTTCAGGGGTTATATTCTATCAAATCCTCATGTTGTGTTGTTCTCAATACAAATAGACCCTGATACAAGCTGACCCGGCGTGGCCAACTCCAGTTCTCATGGGCCTCCCACAGGTCACGTTTTCAGGCTATCCCTGCTTCAGCACAGGTAGCTCAATCAGTGACTCAGTCATTATGACTGAGCCACTGATTGAGCCACCTGTGCTGAAGCAGGGATATCCTGAAACATGGCCCTTGAGGACTGGAGTTGGCCACCCCGGAAAGTAGACACTCATGCCTCCATTCTCTGTAGGTTAACCTTTATGTCTGGTGTTAGAGACGTGTGAACCATGACGAATTGGCCCTTTTGGGTCACGAAACAACTCATGAATCAGTCAGATCTCAGTCACTGTCCGGTCCAAATGTTGCCAACCATTTAAATCAATGAGGTGACCTCCCACCGAGCCTGAATTAGGGAGAGGAGACACTGATAGGCAAATCACATGGTGAGACAGCGAGTGGATGGGGGATCTGAGGCAGTTTGAGCCCTTTAAAGTTCTGCAAATCGAATTAGCGGGGAAAAAGGGAAAAACGTTTGCATTTTGTGAAGTTTCACACTTCTCTATCTGGTGCTTTTATATGGAACGGGATTTTTATTTGACAATATTTATATAATGTTGTTTGCTGCTTCCATGGTTTCCTCTATAAGAAAGTGAAATTAAACAAATTATTTATATTTATCCCGTATGTTTCCACTTACCCTTCCTTATAGAGTGTAAGCTCCTTGAGACAGGACTCTACTACCTAATGTAACAATGTATGTTAAGGTTTGATACTTTATTGCTTTAGTTCTATTGTACTGTGCTACAGAAATAGTTGGCGTGTTATAAATAAATTATAATAATATACTGTATTATTTCACAAAAGTACCTATATTACAGGTGCCATCCCACTAGCATTGACAAATGTATTTATTTATAAAATGTTTTACCAGGAAGTCATACATAGACAGTTACCTCTCATTTTCAAGTATGTCCTGGGCACAGAGTTATGATAACAATACATGGTTACATTAAATGAACAGAGGTTATACATTGTATTTAAAGACATTTCATGGACAGAGATAATATATGTTATAGTTACATAGTTACATAGTAGATGAGGTTGAAAAAAGACATGCGTCCATCAAGTTCAACCTATGCTAAATTTAGACAACAGATACTTTATCCTATATCTATACTTACTTATTGATCCAGAGGAAGGCAAACAAAAAGCCCCAGTGATATATCATCCAATAATATCTCATAAGGGGAAAATTAAATTCCTTCCCGACTCCAAGAATTGGCAATCGGATTAATCCCTGGATCAACATCCTTCCCATTTTTACGTATTTGGTATATCCCTGTATACCTTTCCTTTTTTTTTAACAAATCTATTGTATCTGCCCTCACAGTCTCCATGGGTAATGAATTCCACATTCTAACTGCCCTTACTGTAAAGAACCCTTTCCTTTGTTGCTGGTGAAATCTCCTTTCCTCTAACCTTATGGATGACCCCGAGTGCTTTGTACTATCCTTGGGATAAATAGTTCTTTTGAAAGCTCCTTGTACTGTCCCCGAATATATTCGTATATTGTTATCATATCCCCTCTTAGACGCCTCTTTTCTAATGTAAATAAATCTAATTTAGCTAGCCTCTCCTCATAAGTTAGATTGTCCATCCCCTTTATTAATTTGGTGGCTCTTCTCTGCACTCTCTCTAGTTCCAGAAAGTCTTTTCTTAGGATTGGTGCCCAAAATTGTACTCCATATTCAAGGTGTGGTCTTACTAGTGCTTTGTAAAGGGGCATAATTATATTTACTTCCCTTCCATCCATTGCCCGTTTAATGCAAGATAAGATCCTGTTTGCCTTTGCAGCTACTGCATGACTTTGGGCACTATTGCTAAGCCTGCTGTCTACAAGCACTCCTAAATCCTTCTCCATCAAGGATCCCCCCAATATATCGCCATTTAATTTGTAAGTTGCCTGTTTATTCTTGTTTCCCAAATGCATAACCTTACATTTATCTGTATTAAACCTCTCTGCCATTTACCTGTCCACGTTTCCAGTCTCTCCAAGTCCTTCTGAAGAGAAATTACATCCTGCTCTGATTCTATTATCTTACACAATGTAGTATCAGCAAAGATGGAGACTTTGCTCTCGATCCCAACCTCAAGGTCATTAATAAACAAGTTAAAAAGCAGGGGTCCCAGTACCGATCCCTGAGGTACTCCACTCACGACTTTAGCCCAACCTGAAAAAGTTCCATTTATGACAACCCTCTGTTGTCTGTCCTTTAACCAGTTTTCAATCCAGGTGCATATATTTTTACTGAGTCCAATTTGCTTTATTTTGTACACCAACCTCTTGTGTGAAACCATATCAAAAGCCTTTGCAAAATCTAAGTAGACCACATCAACTGCATTACCCTGGTCTAAATTCCTACTTACCTCCTCAAAGAAACAAATAAGGTTAGTTTGGCAAGATCTATCTTCCTAAATCCATGTTGACTATTACTAATAATTGAGTTTTCCATTAGGTATTCCTGAATATTATCCAGTATTAAACCTTCAAGTAGTTTCCCCACTATTGAAGTCAGGCTTACAGGTCTGTAATTTCTCGGTTGTGATCTAGCTCCCTTTTTAAATATAGTCACCACATCTGCTTTACGCCAATCTTGTGGTACTGAGACTGTGGAAATGGAGTCCTTGAATATTAAATGTAATGGTTTGGCTATTACTGAGCTTAACTCCTTGAGAACTCTTGGATGTATGCCATCGGGGCCAGGTGCCTTATTTACGTTAATTTTTTCAAGCGTCCTATGAACTTCTTCCTCAGTTAACCAATTGGTCATTAATATGGAGGTTGTGGGCATATGTAAAAGTTACAGACAAGATTAAAATGCGAGACAGCTGAAGTCTTGAAAGAACTTACATTAGAGACGCATTAGACAGTCTCTGGTAGGTTGTTCCAGACATGAGGTGCACAGTAAGAAGAGAAGGAGGTGCGGCCGGATACTTTGTTGAACCTTGGGATGTGAACAGTCTTTTGGAGTCAGATCTCAGATGATAAGTGCTGCGTGTGGTAGGGGTGAGGAGCTTGTTCAGATGGGCGGGTAGCTTGCCCAGAAAGTATTTGAAGGGAAGACAGGAAAAATGAACTTTGCGCCTGGACTCAAGTGATGACCAATCTAGTTGTTGGAGTATTTCGCAGCGATGAGTGTTACAAGTAAGTTTCTGTGTTAATGAACCAATGTTACTGACAAATGCTGGCGCTGACGGCAACAAATGTCTTAGAGGTCTTGCGAAAAAACATTTTAAACCTTTATCAGGAGGTTTAAAAAAAGAAGAGCATATAACATTGGTGGCAGTGAAAACTCCCAATAATAGGTGTTGGTGACTGAGCTGATTAGAGACCACAGAAGCCCGTATTAAATATATTGTACAGTTGTTTCATTGTGCTGAAGAAGATTCATTAGAGTGGAGCCGATCTCTTCTCCAGCGGTGGGAAGAGGCTTCACGGTGTATTGCATAAGGATCAAAGACCTGTATGAGGTCTGGACAACACAAAAAAGCAGTGAGACTCCAGAAATTTGAGCAGTTCAAACTTGCCGTACAAACGGCGATATGTTTTTGCATTTGTGAACTTTTGTGACAGTTGATGTTTGAAAAAATCCGCCATTTATGTCTTTTTTTTTTTTAATTCTACAAAGTTAGGTAAATATCAAAAGTTTGAAAAATTAGATTTTGCTAATAAAACTTTCTAATTGGACAATTAATAATAATTATTAATAAATGGGACAATTTCACTGGTTCTATCATGCTTTTGTGATTTCTTAAAAAAAACTTTCCTAAGAGCTAGGAAAGAAACAAAGGGCAAATCCCCCGTTCTCGTAATGTGAGAGATGTCTGCACGGGTCAGGGGTCATCAGATGCAACAGTTACCAGGAATTATTCTATGCACCCCTTAACATACTCTGTACCCCCACACTGATGGCAAATGGTTCTTTAGTAGGATCCACTGGGAAATGCAACAAAGCCCCTTAAGGAATCAACCCCTTCAGAAAATGTAGGTAGTGGGCCAGATGCACCGATTACATCTGTTTAATGAATTATTGGGGTAAATGTTTGATTTCAAGTTACAGTAACTAAAAATTCCACTTGTGGTGAATTTGCATGTCTCACACAGGTCTGCAAACAGTGCCAGGGATTCTGGGTAATGACATCCAAATGAGCACATTGTGTCACTCTGAGCTTCTAATCCATGTTAACATGGGACCTTATAAGCTTGTGCCTGCCGTATTACATAGCTTTTCAGCACAGTCGGGGTTAAAGAAGTGCAGAGCCAGTAACCCTACCCACAGACAGCTTTTTAGCCTTTTTGTTTCTCACAGTGCGGGTTGGTTGCTGGCTATGCAACGTGAAGCTGGTACGTGGGTATAACAAGACATTTAAAAAGTCATCTAAGCAGGAGTGGCCAACTCCCGTCCTCAAGGGCCACCAACAGATCAGGTTTTCAGGAAATCCCTGCTTCAGCACAGGGTGCTCAATCAGTGGCTCAGTCAGCTAGATTTTATTTTAAAAGTATTGTATGTTGAATACAATGCAGTGGATCCCTTTATGAGTGAATCTTGTCTATTGCAATAATACCAAATAGTGCAGGGTTGTTCAACTGCAGTCTGCAAGGACCGCCAACAGGTCAGATAGTCAGGATATCCCTGCTTCAGCACAAGTGGCTCAATCAGTGGTCCATTCTTTGACTGAGCCACCTGTACTGTAGCAGGGATATCCTGAAACCCTAATCTGTTGCTGGCCCTTGCGGAATGGAGTTGGCCACTCGTGCTCCAAGAGAACATATTACCCCAAAATGTATCGGTCATCATTACCTCCGCCAGGTGTATAGGTCCCCCTGCTCCTATATGCTGCAGTTATGTGTTCCTAGATCCCATCGTCCCAGAGCCAGGCTGGGGCCATGTCTGGGATACAGCGCTTCTCTGTGATGGCCGCTGACATTGCTGCAGTCTGGCTTTTTGTCAGTCCTGGCAGGCGAAGCAATTCTATCTTAAGGGCTGTTCTTTATTAAATTTGTAAGGTACAAAATTGTGACTGACAAAGAGTCTCTACACTTATCCGAATGCATAAACAATAGCTGCGGATTCGCCACAGTAAAGATTAGAAGAGGTCAGGTTTAAATTGCAGTCATTTTCATACCGTTTGCTTTAAGATCTTCAGAAACATTTCAATATATTCCAATGAGAAGCGTTCCTTTTTTTAGCATCGTTTGATAGGTATCCGGAATGTTAACATTCTTTCTGGGGGAAGGAAATGATTCTGCTGGGTCTGGCTGGCATGCATCTTATTAAACTTTGCAACTGAATCGGTTCTGCGCTGTTATTGTGGTATCTGTGACATCATTTCTCCCCCGCCTCCTTTTTTTTTTTTTTTTTTTTTTAAAGGCCATTATGTATGATAAATAAAACAATGCAATGAAAACACTGAAATCTCTCATCAATGTCTTTGTGAAAAGGGCTCAGATAAATGAGCTTCGGAATCAAAGGCAGATTACATGGCTGACCATGTATCATTCCCTCTGTATTGAACATGGTCTTTGTACAGATACAGCGGCAATAAAAAGTGGTATTGTGTGCTGTGAAAGCTGTGTGGGTCTGTGCATGACTAATCTGTCTTTCTGCATTATTTTATTCAATCTTCTCTGACTTTATGCTTTTGACATTTTTGCTACACTCAGTAAATTTGAATGAATAGGCAATTTTAAAGAATTTTTTTTATAGGGTTTCAGAGGAGTCATAAGCAGACTGTATCTTTGTTCTGACTTCACAGTTTAAATATTTCCTTTGTCTAGGGTGCCTCGGAATACACGGGGCAAAGGGAAATTTAACCTGCTATTGTATTATTTAACAATGGTTCCGAAATGTTACACAAACCAGCAACACAGATCGAGAAAAGGAAATGGGCGATGTATCTTTTAACTTTTTAATGGCAAAGATAATGCCGACGGCCTCTCACCTAAATAAAGAGACGCTTTTTAACACATCTTGGCTGCATCGGTGGTTCAAATGGGATTAAAACCCAAATTGACTCATTTATTTATTTTGACTTTTTATTTTCTGGGTTTCATACAGAGAACAAAATTGGGGCGGGAGTCTGTAAATTGTATACAGTTACAGATTAAACATTATATATATCTTTATAAAAATAGGATGTTCTTGGTTCTTTAGTCAGTGTTGGGGGGTTGTGGTTTTAAGGAAATATTTGAAGGGGAGCGGGAGATGAAGAGGAAAGAGAGGAGCAGGGTAAGGGGGTAAGAGGGGGTGGGTAGGTCAAAATGACTATTTTAAGGCACACACTTTTAAATGGGCGATAAATACTGTATTGATGTTATCTGGTCATTCTGTATTAAAAGGGTAGTGTCCTCATCTCAATATATTTTTTTACCCCTCCCTCCGTTATTGTGAAATGGGGGGGGGGGGGATGCAGGGAACCCCAGGCCTGATACTTGCGTCTTTCAGCAATGTAGATGCCCTTGTTTCCGAGATACCTGTCATGGTGGCGCTGGTTCAGGGGAAGCAAAATGGCGGTTTAAATCTCCCACGTGACGCAGGCCAATAGGAATCTGCCACATCATCAGTTTGCGGCTTCCTATTGGCCTGCATGACGTGGAGTGCTTAGAGATATGGCGCTGGTGTTCTCAGGATGTATCTCAGGGGCCGGGGGTCTCCAGAGCTGAACGCAGTACATCTCGGGGGACCCCATGCTTCCCATCCATGTAAAAAACTGGGGAGGGGGGGGGGGGGATTACACCTTTAAACGGCAATTTGTACCCCCTTTGTCCTGCAACAGAAAAATTTCCTAAAATTCAAGCCAATGCGTTAAACCTGGGGTGGCCAACTCCAGACCTCAAGGGCCACCAACAGGTCAGGTTTTCAGCATATCCCTGCTTCAGCACAGGTGGCTCTCCCTCTCCTTTTTTTAAAATCCATAACTCCAAGCTCAGCTGTTTATCGAGTGATAATTACTTCTCCAGGAGACGGGGTAACAGGCAACCCAAGGGGAGGGCGATTTCTTTCTGCGATTTTTTTTAAACATTGGATTGGAGCAGGGGGTCTCCAGAGCTGAACCCCATTAATTGCAGCTCCGGGACCCCCTGCTTCCAGAGATACTGACCCGTAGGGGGTGCCATTAGGTGCTGCGCTCGGCTTGCAGGGTTCATGTAATGGCCGCTTTTCGAAGCTCCCGCACCATGCGGGCCAATAGGAAGCTGTGACATCATCTTTACTGCGGCCTATGAGCTGTAAACTCCCGCTAGCTCAGTCTGGTTCCTACATGGATTTGCGCAGGGTTGCAAGGACTGAAAACCAAAAGGAATCGCAAAGCACAAATGCTAGTTGAAAACACACACACACACACACACACACACACACACACACACACACACACACATACACACCACCACACACACACACACACATGTTTATTACGAGAAAAGACATTATGGAACTAGAGAGTAGTGCAGAGAGATAAGATCACCAATTAATTGGGGGATGGACATCCTCCAACTTATGAGGAGAGCTGCTACATTTTACATTTATTCACATTAGAAAAGAGGCATCTAAGAGGGGATATGATAACTATATACAAATATATTCAGGGACAATACAAGGAGCTTTCAAAAGAACTATTCATCCCACGGGCAGTACAAAGGACTCGGGGCCATCCCTTAAGGTTGGAGGAAAGGAAATTTCACCAGCAACAAAGGAAAGGGTTCTTTACAGTAAGGGCAGTTAGAATGCGGAATTCATTACTCATGGAGACTGTGAGGGCAGATACAATAGATTCGTTCAAAAAAAGGTTGGACATCTTTTAGATGGGAAAGGTATACAGGGATATACCAAATAAGTATACATGGGAAGGATGTTGATCCAGGGATTAATCCGATTGCCAATTCTTGGTGTCAGGAAGGAATTTATTTTTCCCCTTATGAGATATCATTGGATGATATGACTCTGGGGTTTTTTGTTTGCCTTCCTCTGGATCAATAACTTGGTATAGATATAGAATAAAGTATCTGTCGTCTAAATTTAGCACAGGTTGGACTTGATGGACGGACGTCTTTTTTCAACCTCATCTACTATGTAACTATGTAACTATGTAACTATGTAACAAGAAGTATGCTGTTTGACCTATTGTTCAAGAGTATGTAAGGTAGGCTACTGGAGGAGGTTATTTTTGTTCATTAACATCTACACAGCCCCACTTTTCCTCTTACAAAGAGGCGGCCTCTATATGGCTTCTACTATTCCCCAAACCCATCTCACCCCATTGTCACTTGTCGTATAGTGAGGATCCTGGGCACAGACTTGTAAATGAGCATCAGTTTCTGCTTCCTAACCATTTGAACATTGGTATTACCCTAGTGCAGGGTTGCTAACCTCCAGTCCTCAAGGGCCACCACCAGGCCAGGTTTTAAGGATATCAATCAGTGACTGAGCCACCTGTGCTGAAGCAGGGATATCCTTAAAGTCTGGTGGTCATCCTGAGGACTGGAGGTGGCCAGCCCTGCCCTAGAGCTTTTGCCTGTTAATTTGCCCAGCAAAGCCGGGGTTAATGCAGAATCAGAGACGGGTTGTCATATCTTGTCACGTGATGGGTCGGTCTAGAGATGGTTCAGCTGAGTCCACGTGATGTTCTGACATGTGGCCTTTAACACTCACATACTACAGCGCGATTCTCCTGGTGAATTAAATCTGTCAGCAGGAAGAAGAGAACAGCAGTCGCGTTCTGATTACGCGCAGGCTCTAATCCCAATTTGACTCTTGGGGTGGGAATGGTCTGACATTAAAGTCATTTCAGGCACAAATCTCCATGCCTGGTGTTTTAGGCTCTTCGTAAGTGTGTACATTTTAACCATCCATATTCACAAATGTACCATGAATGCTGGATAACCCAGAAACATTGGGGTTTGGAATCAATCTAGGGTAAGTATTAGGGTCGCCAGGTGTCCAGTACTGAACCAGACTGTCCAGTATTTGGACACTCTGTCCAGTTAAAAAATAGAGGTAATACTGGGCATGTATGTGTCTGGTATTACCTCTCTGTACATAGTGACCAGACTGGGGGGGCTGCATGATTTCCCCAAGCAGGACTGTTGTAGGGGGCTGGGCAGCTTCCTCCATCCTGATTGACTTCTGCTGGATAATGCAGCCAGTCAGCAGGAGGTGTCAGGAGCCTGAGGGTGGGGCTAAGGAGAGGAGGAAACAGTATGGATCGGAGAAAGGTGAGGTGTGTGTGTGTCTCGAGCGCGTCACAACTTTGACTATTGTGTCCAGTATTTTTGGGGAAGCCGCCTGGTAACCCTAGTAAGTATTTGTGCATTTAACACCTATAGCTGCAAATGTGAAGATAGAACCATTTCATTTGTGCTCAGTTCTTCGTAGGCAGCAAGAAAAACGTAACACAAGATCGAGAACAAATAGAACATACGCACGGATTCATAGAACCGTATAATAACATGAAATACACAAACATTTCCATCAAAATCCCACTACTCTATTTCAGTTCATATCAAAAACAACCGTTTCAATAAACTCTTCCTTACACTCAATTTGCCTCAATGTTTCCCGGAATAAATCACGGAAATTACCCCGCATGGTGCTTCAGGCGCCACTGCTAGCGAAAGGGCAGAAACTGAAGCACGTGTCGGGAATTATTGTGGCTCCAGATGAAAGATGTCAGCCCCGTCTCTACCTTGTTATCGCCAGTAACGTGTTGGTAATGTCAATGACATTATTTGTGAAACAGAGATTGCAGCCCATTGATTCCTCACGAATCCCTTCATATTCTGAAATGGAGAGGCGTGTTTCTAGAAATGTTGAAAGCCGGTATAACCAGCCTCGCACGATGAGACCCAAAAGGCCGGAATAGCTGTCTGTGAGTAGAGTTACTGGCTCTGCACTTCTGTAACCCAGGCTGTGCTGAAATGCTGTGTAATGCGACAGGCGTACGCTTATAGGGCTCCATGGATTAGAAGTAAAAGGTGTGTGCTCATTTGCATGTCATTTCCCAGAGTCCCTAGCTGCACTGGAAGCGCTGTATGCAACAAGGTAATGATGAAAAGTAGCGTTGCAGACCTGTCTGAGACGTGAATGTGCTCACATGTATGTATTTATATCTTTATTTATATCTTTATGTACACAGCGCGTCACAGCAGTGACATAATAATATAATACATAATGGGAATAAGCGCTTCATAAAAGTAACACTAGGAAAAGGAGTCCCTGCCCCGAAGAGCTTACAATCTAATCTAATTTTTATTTGGAATAAATGTTGAGGAATTTCTGAGGAATCTCACCACACTACAGCCTCTTGGATCAATGCCTGGCTAGGGTACACTATCCAATGAAACGTTATCCCCTAATTCAAGGCACATTGGAAGATTACATTTTAAAAGGGTGAAGAACACTTAGAAATTATTATCACAAGATACAAGAAACGGCCGTGTGGGGATCCAGCCAAGTGATGGCTTCGCTCCAAAGTAACGTCAGCCTTTACACATAATTTCTAAACGTATGTATGCGCCAGTACCACGAGCTGAAACAGCCACGTACTTAGTGTGCTCCTGTCTTGTTGCTAATTCACCCTGGGTAGCTGCTTAAGGTATAAAGTAGCCTATGCAGAGGCCCGTAATCCTTTTGAGGATGAAGGGGTGTTTGCAGACGCCTCCAGCTGTAAAGGGGATGAATTACCATTAGAAATGATAACAATACACTTAATCTAGGGATTAGAAAACAGGACCAGCGAGGAACGTTTCTAAAATCCAGAGAAAAGGAGTCCTATGGGGCAATAATGATGGTCTCCAAAGCTACAAGTGCAGCATATAGGGTCACAAACGGAGGCTTGTTTAGTGCAGGATGTAAATACACGAACAATTGTGTAACATGAAAATTGCCCAGGAAAGGTTCAGACATCTGGGGTTCACGGCGGTCCCTGCCTGCCAAGCAGAGGTAAAACTGGGACAGAAAAGTGCACGGGATTAGCAAAAGAAAACAATCCCATTGGTTTTAGTGAGATTTTGTGCCCTTTGATAAATTTGATGCTGTTTGCACCATTTTGGCTACTGGGAGACTTTGATAAGTAATTCAAAATACCCAGAGTTGTTATGGAAAAAAAAATGTAAACGGTTTTCTTTAATGGAATTTAATAAATACAAACCTTAGAACGGAGTTTACAGTAAGATGG
The DNA here is from genome assembly GCA_036426205.1 of Ascaphus truei. Classification (NCBI taxonomy): domain Eukaryota; kingdom Metazoa; phylum Chordata; class Amphibia; order Anura; family Ascaphidae; genus Ascaphus; species Ascaphus truei. The sequence goes on from CM071580.1 coordinate 25,027,449, forward strand.
AATAGAACATAAATAGATATACAGTAGAAATAAGGTCACGTTTCTTTTTGCGAATAAATGATACGAACCCCCTTTCTCCCCCCCCCCCCCCAATAAAGTATAATTTCCATCCACAAATCCACTATAAATTGGTGTTAAGGAATAAATAGATGGTACATTCATGGAACCCAAACCAGTAAGATTTGACCGAAAATAGATTACCCGACTCTGACACCATTAAAATCTATAGGTTGTTAATGCTGAGTGTGTGAGATTGCACTCGGACAAGTGAGGCTTCCCCAAATGAGTGTGATTTGTATGGCCTGGAATACGCTGGTTCTGAATTCACGGGCTGCAGTTCTTGCATTGTCCTTGGTCAACAAAATCCAAAAGGTTTGTGCCGTAACCGTATGGGAATAAGGCAGCGGTCGCCTACCCCCTTCCCATCATGGAACCGCGGCATATTAGTATGCAATCTAACGGCATTTTCCTGTCTATTAATTGCGCGTTCCTAAAACCTGAGGTGGCTTGGGGGTTCCCTGCTGAGCGGGGTTGAAAGCCGCTGGCCAATGGAATGACCATAACCCCTCACCACTTAGATTTTTCGGGGCGGGGGCTCCTTTTCCTAAATGTCTACCGTTCTGTGTGAAGCGCTTAATCCTATCATATCACGTGTGTTACTGCTGTAAAGTCATGCACATGGATGGCGCTATATAAAGATATGCATACAGTATCCCCTTAAACATGTCACTGCCATTGGTACCGTACATATGGGTCCTGCGTGGGACTGCACCTGAACACGCCTGTAACTAGCGTGTGTCACATTGTTTGTAGTCTAGCAACTCAGGTGTTATTGCATGCTATTAAATCAGGGATTAACACGGATGTAGTAATGCAATTATAATAGCTTTACACCACAGAGTTTAACAAGGGGCCCTGTAATGAGAGCAGAATTCAATAACGATAAGGGCTCAGATCCCCAGCTGGATATTTGTGACTTAAGGCAGGTAGTCCTATTAACACACACAGTAAATGTATGTCAGATTAGAAGTATTTCTCTGCCTGTGACGACGTCTCCGCACCTTCACAATATAATGGGTACAAATTCTGCAGCTCCATGCTAGATTACATCACAAATTCCCATCGCCTCGCACATCGCAGGCAGAGCCGTAATAAACTTTCCATCATTTCAAATACTTCAACTTACTTTCCTCATATGAATTATCCTAAAGTGCAGGATCTCTCATTGTGAAAAACACGTTTACTTTAGCCGCCCTGTGACTTTACAGAAACACGCGTGGCTGGTGTTACCCTCCCCCAGCTAAAATGACTCGGAATATCGCACAGTTTCCGTAAGGTTCCCCAGATATGAAAGCAAACACTAATACATCGCCCTTGCGTGGGGGTTTAAACAAATGATTTTCCTCAGCTACTAACACTGTGTGTGATTTGTGATTTATACAACAAACGACAAAAATACCCAATGCTACCTTAATGCAACAAAATACATAGTTAAATATTTCAATGTTAGTATTCTCATGAGTAAGGGTCATTTTGTCAAACCCTTTGGCCAAAGTGTTATAAGCCGGCAGCCACGTCACGGCATGACCAGTATACAGCCACGTCACGGCATGCCCAGTATGCAGCCACGTCACGGCATGCCCAGGGATGCCAGCCACGCCGGGTATTGCAGTATGCGCCACCAGCTTATGAGCCACGTCACGCATTAGTGCTGAGCCACGTCACGGCATGCTTAGTATGCAGCCAACGTAACGGCATATGCTAGTATTCGCAAGTCACGGCAATGACGCAGTCCCAGTAATGTCAGCCAACTTCACGGCAATGCTTATAATGCGCCACGTCACGGGCATGCCCTTATGCGTGCAGCCACATTCACAGATGGCCCATATGAGGACGTCAGCAGCACTCAGGAATGCCCGTCACGCATGGATGTAGTATGCAGCCACGTTCAACTGGCATGCCGCAGTCTGCAGTCCCACTTCCAGCATGCCAGTATGCAGCGACGTCACGGCATGCCCCGTATGCAGCCACTTGCACGGCATCATCTATAGGTATGCAGCACTCACGGTGCATGACCAGGAGCAAGCCACGTCACAGGCGATGCTTTAGTAGTATGTGCAGCCAGTCCACGGCATGCCAGTATTGCAGCCATTGTCACAGCGTCATGAACCAGTATGCAACCCCGTAACTCATGCCTAGTAATGCACCAAGCCCTCACAGGAATGACACGGATTCACCACATCACAGCAGTCCCAGTATGTCAGCCACGTCACGGCAATGCCCAGTATGCAGCCACGTCACCACAGGCATGACCATGCTGCAGCCCACTTCACGGCATGCACCAGGATGCAACGTCACTGTCATGCCCGTTATGCAGCCAATGTCAGGCCAATGCCCAGAATGCCAGCCAATGTCACTGGCATGCCCTTGTATGCAGCCACGTCACGGCATACCAGTATGCAGCCACGTCACGTCATGACCAGGATGATCCACGTCACGTGCATGCGCACTCAGTATGAAGCCACGTCACGCTGCCCAGTATCAAGCCACTTCACGGCATTCCAGTATGGCAGCCACGTCACGCATGTCCCAGATATGCAGCCACTTCCTGGCGTCGCGTGCCCAGTATGAGCCACGTCACCGGCATGCCCAGTATGTCAGCCACATCACGGCTATGCCCAGTATGAAGCCACGTCACGGCATGCCCCAGTATGCAGCAGACTCGCCACGCAGCACTATCACGGCATGCCCAGTATGAAGCCCTACGGCATGACCAGGATGCAGCACGTAAACGGCATGCCCAGTATGAAGCCACTCACGGCATGACCAGGATGCAGCCACGTCACGGCATGACAGATGAGCCACGTCACGGCTGCCCCAGTATGTCAGCCACGTCCGGCATGCCTATGCAGCCACGTAGCACGGCATGCCCATATGAAGCCACGTCACGGCATGACCATGGCAGCCACGTCACGGCATTCCCAGATGCAGCCACGTCACGGCATGACCAGTATTGAGCAGCCACGTCACGGCATGCCCAGTATAAGCAGCCACGTCACGGCAGCCCGTAGGAAGCCACATCACGGCATGCCCAGTATGCGTCAGCCACTTCACGGGCATGCCCGTATGCAGCCACGTCACGGCATGCCCAGTATGAAGCCATACGTCCGGCAATGACCAGGCATGCAGCCACGTCAACGGCATGCCAGTATGAAGCCACGTCACGGCATGACCAGATGCCCACGTCACGGCTGACCAGTATGCAGCCAGCTTCACGGCATGCCCAGTATGCACTCTACGTCACGGCATGCCCAGTATGCAGCCACGCACGGCATGCCAGGATGCAGCCACGTCACGGCATTCCGAGCGCAGTCACGCACCCAGTCCAAGTGCATCGTTGCCTGACCAGTGGTAGGGTCACTACACTACCTGTGAAAATTCTTAACCCTGGCTGTCTCAAGCTGTGACCATGCAGCAAGCTTACGCCTATAGGGAAACCATGTATAAAATGTTTTTGAAGCAAAAAGTGCACTGTGTGCTCATTTGCGCATATCGCTTCCCAAATCTGCTTGCTGCAGTGGAAGTGCTGTGTGCTGGATGAATGGGTGAAAGGCGGGCTGCAGACTTGCCTAAGAATGGCAATGAGCATACAGCTATATTTACAATTTGCTATATGCTTTGCTGTGGAATGTTTTTGGTCACTTTTTTCCCACCATAACTTAAACTCAGGTGATATATATATAGGTGTGTTGTGTGGCTAACTGAAGGTGGCAAAATGTAAACAACACAAGACGAAATTACCCAATTATTATTATTTATTTATAAATATTTTACCCAGGAAGTAATACACTGAGAGTTACCTCTCGTTTTCAAGTATTTCCTGGGCACAGAGTAAAATGCTACATCCAATGTGACAAATACATAGTTAAATACTTCAATGTATGATTTGTGATGTGACATGGCCGCCGACAAGGGGAAAGCCGGGCAAGTGTCCCGGACCCGGTTGCTGCGTGGCAGGCCCCCCAGACTGCAAGTTGGACCCGACCTCTCGTCCGGCCCGGATGCTGGTCCTCTCACTGCCGCCAGGCCCGGGCCTCCCCAGCTAGGTTTACCTACTGACACACCACTGTACCCACGCTGGGCCGCCAGGCCCGGGTTCTCCCTCAGCTGAGGGTTTACCCTCACTGACACGACCACTGTACACGCTGGGCCGCCAGGCCCGGGCTCTCCCTCAGCTGAGGTTTACCTCACTGACATGACCACTGTACCACGCTGGGCGCAGCCAGGCCCTGGTCTCCCCAGCTGAGGTTTAACCTCACTGACACGACCACTGTACCACGCTGGGCCGCCAGGCCCGGGCTCCTCCCAGCTGAGGGTTTACCTCACTGACACGACCACTGTCCACACGCTGGGCCGCCAGCCCGGGTTCTCCCTCAGCTGAGGGTTTTACCTCACTGACACGACCCTGTACCCCCTGGGCCGCCAGGCCCGGTTCTCCCTCAGCTGAGGGTTTACCCCTCACTGACACGACCACTGTACCACGCGGGCCGCCAGGCCCGGGCTCTCCCCCAGCTGAGGGTTTACCTCACTGACACGACACACCCTGTACACACCTGGGCCGCCAGGCCCGGGCTCTCCCCCCGCTGAGGGTTTACCTCCTGACCCCACTGTACCACGCTGGGTCCCGCCGGCCCGGCTCTCCCCCAGCTGAGGGTTACTCCTGACACGACCACTGTACCACACTGGGCCGCCAGGCCCGGTTCTCCCCCAGCTGAGGTTACCTACCTCACTGACACAACCACTGTACCACGCTGGGGCCGCCAGGCCCGGTTCTCCCTCAGCTGTGGGTTTACCTCACTGACACGAACCACTGTACCACGCTGGGCCTCTCTGACGTCAGCACGTTGCAAGAAGCAAGCTGGGCTCAGCTTCCGGTGCACACCGGCATGCGAGGAGGCCCGCCACACACTGGCATCAGTGGCTCGGCATGGGACAGTGCTGGTGTCAGTGAGTTAGGCCCGCAGCTGGGGAGAGTAGGGCTCGTCAGGAAGGACCGGCAGCCGGGCCAGCAGAGGCCTGAACCATCCACAGGTAGGTCCGTTATTTATTTGGAGGGGTTGTTGTATTGGGGTGGTGTGGTTTTGGTTGTATGATTTGGGGGGGTTGTTTTTTTCCCCCATATATTGGGGGGGTCGGGGGGTTGTACTTATGTATTTGGAGGGTGGGGGGGTTTCTTTATGTTTTGGGCGGCGAGTTGTGAGTATGTGTGTCTGTGTGGTCGGTGGGCGGGAATCATGGACGTGGGTCCATTGATGGACTCTCGGGTTGTACGACGCGGGGTGGACACGGGGCTAAATAGAGGGACCGCGAGGTTGTGAAAATGGGGGCCGCCTAGGACAGTATGAAGCCACGTCACGGCATGACCAGGATGAAGCCACGTCACGGCATGACCCAGTATGAAGCCCACGGACCTGCCCAGTATAAAGCCCACGTCACGGCATTCCCAGTATGCAGCCCACGTTCACGGCCATGCCCATATGTTGCAGCACGTACGGATGCCCAGTATGAACCACGTCACGGCATGCCCAGATGGCATGCCACAATACGGAGACCCTAGAAGCCACGTCACGGCATGCCAGTATGCAGCCACGTCACGGCATGACCACCAGTATGCCCACAGCCACGTAACGGCATGCCCAGTATGACCACGTCACGGCATGACCAGGATGCAAGCCACGTACGCAGCAATGCCAGTCACATAGATGCAGCCACGTCACGGCTGCGTATGAGCCACGTCACGGCTCCAGTATGCAGCCACGTTCACGGCATCCCAGTATGAGCCACGTCACGGCATGCATATGAAGCCAGTACCGACGGATGCGCCACGTCACGGCATTCCCAGATGCAGCCACGTCACGGCATGCCAGTATGAAGCCACGTACGGCATGCCCATTATAAGCCACGTCACGGCAGCCCAGTATGAGCCACATCACGGCATGCCCATAGTGCAGCCACTCACGCGCCAGTATGCAGCCACGTCACGCATGCCCATATGAAAGCCACGTCACGGATGACCAGGATGCAGCCTAACGGCATGCCAGTATGAAGCAGTCCGCATGACAGGATGAGCCACGTACGGCCATGGACCAGGATGCATACCATGCTATTGCAGCCACGTACGGCATGCCCAGTATGAGCCACGTCACGCATCCTTGAAGCCATCCGCATGACCAGATGCAGCCAGTCACGGCATTCACCGTACTGCAGCCACGCAAGCGTGCCGTGTGTATGGTCCTAACACATACCTGTGAAAATCTTAACCCTGGCTGTCTCAAGCTGACCATGCACAGCTTACGCCTATAGGGAACCATGTATAAAATGGTTTTTGAAGCAAAAAGTGACACTGTGTGCTCATTTGCATGTCATTTTCCCAGATCCCTTGCTGCAGTGGAAGTGCTGTGTGCTGGATGAAATGGTGAAAGGCGGGCTGCAGACTTGCCTAAGACATGCAGATGAGCATAGCTATATTTACATTTGCTATATGCTTTGCTGTGGAATGTTTTTGTCACTTTTTTTACCCACCATAACTTAACTCAGTGTATATATATATATGTGGTGTGTTGTGACTAATGAAGGTGGCCAAATGTAAAACAACACAAGACGAAATTACACCCAATTATTTAATTTATTATAAAATATTTTACCAGGAAGTAATACACTGAGAGTTACCTCTCGTTTCAAGTATTTCCTGGGCACAGATGTAGTAAATGCTACACCAATGTGACAAAATACATAGTTAAATACTTCAATGTATGATTTGTGATGTAGACATGGCCGCCGACAGGGGGAAAGCCGGGCAAGTGTCCCCGGACCCGTGGCTGCAGGCAGCCGCCCAGAGCTGCAAGTTGGACCCGAACCTCTGTCGGGCCCGGATGCTGGTCCTCTCCACTGCCGCCAGGCCCGGGTCTCCCTCAGCTGAGGTTTACTAACTGACAGCCACCACTGTACCACGCTGGGCCGCCAGGCCCGGGTTTCCTCCAGCTGAGGGTTTACCTCACTGACACGACCACTGTACCACGCTGGGCCGCCAGGCCGGGCTCTCCCTCAGCTGAGGGTTTACCTCACTGACAGACCACTGTACCCGCTGGGGACAGGCACCGGGTTGTCCCCCAGCTGAGGTTTAACTCACTGACACGACACCACTGTACCACGTGGGCCGCCAGGCCCGGCTCTCCCAGCTGAGGGTTTACCTCACTGACACGACCACTGTACCACGCTGGGCCGCCAGGCCGGGTTCTCCCTCAGCTGAGGGTTTTACCTCACTGACACGACACTGTACCACGCTGGCGCCGGCCCGGGTTCTCCCCAGCTGAGGGTTTACTCACTGACACGACCACTGTACCACGCTGGGCCGCCAGGCCCGGGCTCTCCCCCAGCTGAGGGTTTACCTCACTGACACGACCACTGTACCACGCTGGGCCGCCAGGCCCGGGCTCTCCCCCAGTGAGGGTTTACCTCACTGACACGACCACTGTACCACGCTGGGCCGCAGGACGGGCTTCCGTCTCCCCCAGCTGAGGGTTTACCTCACTGACACGACCACTGTACCACGCTGGGCCGCCAGGCCCGGGTTCTCCCCCAGCTGAGGGTTTACCTCACTGACACAACCACTGTACCACGCTGGGCCGCCAGGCCCGGGTTCTCCCTCAGCTGTGGGTTTACCTCACTGACACGACCACTGTACCACGCTGGGCCTCTCTGACGTCAGCACGTGCAAGAAGCAAGCTGGGCTCAGCTTCCGGTGCACACCGGCATGCGAGAGAGGCCCGGCACACACTGGCATCAGTGGCTCGGCATGGGACAGTGCTGGTGTCAGTGAGTTAGGCCCGCAGCTGGGGGAGAGTAGGGGCCTGGCGTCAATGAGAGGACCGGCAGCCGGGCCAGCAGAGGCCTGAGACCATCCACAAGGTAGGTACGTTTGTATGTATTTGGAGGGGGGTTGTATGTATTGGGGGGGGGGTTTGGTTGTATGTATTTGGGGGGGTTGTTTTTTCCCCATATATTTGGGGGGTCGGGGGGTTGTACTGTATGTATTTGGAGGGGTGGGGGGGTTTCTATGTATTATGGGGCGGAGTTGTGTGTATGTGTGTGTCGGGGAGAGGGAATGAGAGTGGGGTAATTGATGGAGAGAGGGGTGTAAGAGAGGGGGTGAGTGAAACGGGAGTAAATAGAGGGACTCGCGAGGTGAAAATGGGGGCCGCAAGACTGCTGAAACGAGGGGCAGTGGTAACTCTAGCCCTGGGCCCCGGGAAATCTGTCTGCGGCCTGGATGTAAACGCAGATTTAATGGTAATATTCGGTTTGGAAGCGTCGTTTTGTAAAAAGGATCAAGCTGCACCAACACCGTGGAAGGAGTTATGTGAGTGTGTGTCCCCGGGGGAGGGAAGGAGTTATGTGAGTGTGTGTGTCCGGGGGAGGGAAGGAGTTATGTGAGTGTGTGTGTCCCCGGGGGAGGGAAGGAGTTATGTGAGAGAGGGTTTTCACTTTTAAGCAAATACAATATGCCAAGTAACACTGGTACGTTAATCTTAGCTGCCCACAGTGTCAGACTGGGGCATCGGGGGAAAACGCTTATAGGGGGATTATTATAGGGCCATAATGGACAAATTGATATAATAGAACTTGAATACATGCACAGTCCCATACATGCATTCACCTGTGTATTCATGCTGTACATATACACGTATGCATTCACTCATACCTGCATACAGTACATACATACTCAGAAAGGAAGCACTGATACATAGCGGAAACATCACCCCAAAGACGGAGATCTATGAGGTTTTGGGGTTCTGGACCAAATAGTGAAATTTTAATGAAAAACTGCTGATTTTCTCAGCCGGCGTATGCTAATAATCCGTGAGATTCATAGGAAGTCAATGAAATTGTGCATGTACTATGCATACATACGTGTACAGGTATGTATGACATGTTACATACATACAGTACACCAAAGGATACAGTACAGATGGAATCAGAGAGATAGCTACATACACTGTGGGTTATTTTTGTGGGGGAACGGAGTTTCGGTGCTTTTTTTAGGAGTCAACAAGGAATTCCATGTGGTGAGTATTAGGATTGAGTGATTGAGGCTGAAATACAAACTGGGACTGGTCACTGGATACACGTTTGTTTTACCACATTTCTATATTTAAAGTTGAACTATTCATTGTAGATCAGAAACAAATGATGTTTTTCTTTGTTTGGCGTTCTGGCAAAATACCTCTGCACATACACTAAAAGACAGAGAGCAAACAGGGAATAATGAAACCAATAATAAATCTGCCGGGCCTACTTAGGATTTTGAAATCTCTGCTATTTGGATTTGGAGGCCCCCCTTAACGCTGAAACCCACATGGTGTTTCTCTGGATCCTTGGTGAGCTGGTCCGAACCTGGCCTATCTTTTACAACTCCCCATTTCTTGTGTTTAGTGAATACGGAGGCAATTAAAGCTGCAGACCAAGCAATATACTACGTGTGTGTTTTTTTTAATCAGTTCTGTACTATGAGAAAATACTTGTAGCATTTTTTTAACAACTCTGAATGACATTTTTAATGTATTAGAATGTAACAAGCATTTTTTATTTCTATAGCAGCCATTTACAAAGTCACACCCCCTTCCTCTTCTAAAACAGGCTCTTTACACCCTTTTTGAGCCCTGTCCTCTCTCTAGCAGTGCACCAATTGTATCTTGTGACTGCCTGGTCACATGATCTTCCCCACAGAACTTTGCATCTTGGGTCCTCTTCTGCTGCACTGACAGCCATTTAGTGAGCCCCCCGAGCCGAATATTCGCCGATTGATCACAGGAGAACGGATCGATTGGCAACTTAGCTAATCACTTATCATTGTGTGGATTGTATTGATGCACATATTAAAGGGGAATTATTATTATTTTTTCTAATTTAAAAACGGCAGCCTGGACTGCGGCTTTAAGAAAGTAAAAAAGGAAAACACTTCTAAACTTGACAAATCTCAGTTTAGTGTTGAACTTCCTGAAGTGTCACATGGCGCCGTCCCACGGGCTTCCAAACAATGTTGTCACCAGAATATTATAACTAATTAAGTTTGCACCACACTGTTCAAAATATTACACAAAATAAATACACGCAAAAAGTTTCAGGAACATTTGACTAATCACGTCACCTGGCTGTATGACTGATCCCTGCGCTTTACAAAGTTGTAAGAAGCTGCTTTTAAAATATGTATATTTCATCTAAGTGCGGATGGATCAATTAAAGAATTAAAGTTAATGCGCTTCATTTTCATCTCACATAATGAATACATTATCCAAACGAACCAATCTGTTTCCCAGAGAAAGGCATTCATTATATTAGCAATCAAAGTGTATACACACAAAATTCTAATTTATGGTTTTTAACATTCAGGCAATAACCAGAGCACTGTATACCAATAACATTACCCTATTTCTAAATGTGCTGGGATTAACAAGGTGAGATGTAAGAGTCCGCTAAGATACCGGTCCCAAAACTGCCCACGCTCTCTGAATGTTATCAGAGATTCCTGTAAAGTTAGAAATCCCACGTGTGAGACCATCCACGTCTCAGCCCACTCTCTCTCAGCACACACGGCTTCCATTGCAGCCAAGGATTCTGGGAAATGACATGCAGTCATGCAGTGTCACTGTATGCTGGTGATATGCAGTTAATCGCGGGCAGTCATGTGGTTGTGGCAAAATGGCGGTAAACAGATGTCATAGAGCGTGTTGTCTGTAGACTGTGGGTGTATCAGTATGATAAGCAAGTCCTTACTGATAGCCTGGAATAGTGTTCCTTCGATACCAGTGGTAGCCAACAGCAGGCAAGGTACTAGGGATATCCCTGCTTCAGCACAGGTGGCTCAATCAACGACTGAGCCACCTGTGCTGAAGCAGAGATGTCCTGACAACCTGACACTATTGGTGGCCCTTGAGGACTGGAGTTGGCTACCTCCGTTACACGTGATATAAACCGTCACTGCTACCTTCCCCAAGGCAGTCACCGTTAATAACCTCTGCCACCATCTTTAAAAGTCCCTTAAACTTCAGAACACGCTTTCCCAAACAAACATACAAAAAAGCCCTGCGTTTTCTTAAACAGAAACGAGGAAAAAATAAATAAATCGATGTTTAATAAAAACTCTCTATGCCTTAAATAAGCCTCAACCGCGCGCACTTTACTAACGTAATATTTTGGGGGCCCTTAATAAAACAAAAAAAACAAAAGAAAGTGTCCCACTAAATGTTTTACACCTTCACATGAATTCACGCTCACACTAGTTACACCGACCAGGAAACGGCATTTGCATTTTTATGACCCTGCTACTTAAAGTGCTGGGACTTGGTGATGGGAAAGGCCCCGCGTTCAGCAGGCGCGTTAATCCCAGCCGGGGGTTTTCTACGCTTGAGAGCACCTTATGATGCTGTAACTAACCTCAAACCTTTAGCAGCGGGAGGTAAACAAACCTCCAAATACAGCAATGTCAGCCATCCAAGCACACACTCTGCAACAGCATGAATGGAGGGGGGGGGAGGGGGGTGGGGTTGCCTTGGAAACACTGGAGCCCTGGTAATTATTACTGTAACGGCGCCTGCACACCCCACCTATCACAGGCATGAATAATACATTGCAATCACTGAGTGGCAGCTCTCTGTTGTTGCAGGGTGCTCTCCACTGCTCCCTACTGGCAGGTCACCTGAAGTGCGCAGGGGGCAGGGGACCGGCCGGGCACGCCAGAGAACAGGACAAGTGTCATCTTCCTCCTTCTGTACCGCCCCACTTAGAGTGTAAGCTCCCCGGGGCAGGGATTTCCTTTCCTATTGTCTGACTTTGTTGGTTGCACCTAATGTATTATAATTCCCTGCAGGGGTCTCAACTCCAGCCCTCAAACCCCTCCCTCCCCCAAACAGGTCAGGTTTCAAGTGAAGACTGAGCCACTGATTGAGCCACCTGTGCTCTTTTTTGGGGGGGTCTTGAGGACGGGAGTTGAGACCCCTTCTGTACTGCGTTGTCTCTCTTGTAAAGCACTGAGAGCATTGTGGGCGCTGTATAAATACAGATATACATATATGTGCTTCCCGTGTCCTTATTCCATAACCGCGGCTGCAGCTTAAATTGCGATGCCTAAGGCAGCGGTGCGCAAACTGGGGGGCGCGATATTGTTTAGGGGGGGGCGCAGGCGGTGGGCGGCGAAACCTGGTGTCTGCGGGTCAGCAGACGCCAAAACATGCTGTGCGCGGGCAGGCGCATGGACAGGCGGGGGGGGGACAGGCCGGGGGCGGACAGGTGGGGGGGCAGACAGGCGCGCGGGCGCATGGACAGGCGGTCCTGGCGGCCAACATTATGGTGCACAAGAGGGCTGTGGAGGTATGGCGGCTGAAGAGAAATGGCTCCAAAGAGGCCAGGGGAGGAGCACCTAGCGCAGTGACATCAAACGCCCCTCCTTCCGTGTCTGCCCAGCAAAGCGCTCTCCTCCCCTGGCTACCCGATCCCTGGGATCCTCTGCACAGCTGCAACGGTCAGTGATGCTATGAATGTAATAAAATAATTTCAAAAAAGTAAAAAAACAAAAACATTTAAAACGGAAATAAATAAATACATAATGCCTGTAGGTAGGAGAGGATAACACTGGGGGGAGCAAATGGGAGAAGGAAAAAAGGGAGAGGAAGGGGGGGGAGGGAGAAGGGGGGGTGGGAGAAGGGAGGGGGAGAGGGAAGGTAAGTAGCAAAGAGGTGGATGAATTCCCCCCCAAATGGACTGCCTCTGTGCACCAGAGAAAAAAACATATTACCAGCGGCTTATATTCTGTATCCACTGAAGCCGCCAGTCGGGGCGTTTTGGGGCTGAAACTCCCTTCTGACTTCAACACGAAATTTTGCCCAATATAGAATAAGCACATTAGTCTGAGTTGACTCTGGACCCCCCCCCCCCCCCCAAAAAAATAATAATATTGGACTGGATTGTAATTGTGTCTTGCAAGATATGTATCAAGGCATTTAAATCCTGTTTGGGGGTAAACTTTACACGTGGTGAAGCTCCGTGTTCCACGTTTCATGCCATTTCTCGCCTCTCGGTCTGTGCCAGCTTGCATTCTGGCTGGTGGTTTTAATGTCAAAACTCCCCACCTGACTTGGCATAAACTCCTGATCTATATCTAGGATTCGCTGCTAAAAAAAACAAAAAAAAACTTTAGCACCAATGTATTAAAGAGTTAATAAATAGGATTTTTATAAAAAGATAGTTTTATTTTATTATTAAAGGTTTACATATTTTAATCTATCATCTCTCTCTGACCTCGCAATTGACTGTGGGGGTGTACTCGGAGACGAAGGGGTCCTAACACCTACCCCTACTGGGATTTCTAAGTGGATCCAATAGAGGAAGACTGGACTGCCAAGGGGAGAAGGAAAAACAACCGTGTGTGTTACACTTACACAGGGCAGTGTAAGTGGTAGAATATATATTTATATATCTCTACTCCATCCACCTTCTCCCCATTGGAACATACAGCAAATGCATTGACTGTGGTGTACAACCCTTGTGCTCTTCTGTATGTGGTATGGGCAGGTTATAATTAGCAGCCTTCCCACCATTGTTTTATCTTATCAAGAATGTATATGTTCACTATATAGCATTTGATCAGTAGTACCCAACACCTCGCTCCCCTGTTTTCTCTCTGTACTCTCTAATAGCGCGCCTGAGATCAGATCCATTGTAAGGAACCACAACCCTCTCTAATAGTGTGTCTGAGATCAGATACATTGTAAGGAATCCCAACCCTCTCTAATAGTGTGTCTGAGATCAGATACATTGTAAGGAACCCCAACCCTCTCTAATAGCGCGTCTGAGATCAGATGCATTGTAAATTGTTCTGTATTTGGTATCATTTTAAGAAGGGCCTGAAAATTGCAGGGAACCCTTTAGGGACGTCCGGGGGAACCCAAGGATTCCTAGGAACCCCGGTTGAAAACACTTAACTCCTCCCCAGTTCCTCCTGCGGAAACTGAGAGCACAAGCCGATATACACAGGTCAAAATAGGTGCACAGACCCTTACAGCAGTGACCCTCACTGACCACATTCATTACTTTTTGCCTTTTTAATAATATTTATTACACCAGATCTCCTCTGCACCAAGTGCCAGTAATTGGCATTTTTTTTTTTTTCTTACTATAAGAAATCTCTTCTTGCTCTTTCCGGGGCTGTTTTTAATCTGATGCTTCTTTAAGGAGATTTAAGCGTTCCAAATATTAATTATCCGTGAAGTTAAAATGAAGCTATTCGCAGAGGCCATTGCAGCCTAAAAGGTTACCACGGTCCCATCAGAAGCGAGATATTAAAATCGTGGGTTTTTTAACACTAGAAAAGCTGCTTATTTATTTTTTAATAGAGCAGGACATGATCAGGGAAAAGATACTGACATTATATGAGAAACGTATAGGCTTCTGGGAATGATTGAGACTAACACAAATTGTAATGACATTTTGAGGGAAGAGGTAAGTGACCTTATTAATAACTAACCTTAGTGCACTAAATTCTATATGCAGGAGCATCAAACTCGCAGCATCAATAAGTAACTATATTTATACAGAGCTGTCAACATGCAAGCATCAAAATCAGCGAGAAATGGTAGTTTAATGAATTCTATGAGTGTGACACGGATTTCAAATCAGAAAGTTGACATGTCTGCTTATCAGGTGACAGAGAGGCTCAGTGAGGAAAGACACTGACTGATAAGAACACTGAGTTTGTAGTCAGCGCCTTGTGACCTTGGGCAAGTCATTTTATCTCCCTGTGCCTCAGGCACCAAAATCATAGAGTGTAAGCTCACCTGGGCAGGGACTGTGCCTGTAACATTCCTCAACGCTGCGCACCGCGCGCTGTAATGTGATTGTGACGCGCTTTGCGTCCCATTGGGAGAAAAGTCCTATATGAAATAAAGTGGTTATTATATCATATCTACAACATATCCAGTTGTATTACATCAATGTAATCATTTTTTTTTCTCTTAAAAGCACTTGATATAGAATTACCCTATTGTGTAAATTTTAGCTGGAAAACAGCCCTATCAGATGCTTGTGCATATATATAAATACATATATAAATGGAGAGAAGAGATCTCCGATCTTGCTCAGTAATCGGAGGCTTAGAAGCGCCACAAGTGACAATTTGTGGGACCAATAGCAATTGTACCACAGACAGAGAATTGCTGCATTAGGTGGCGAGTAATAAGGGATCTGCGCTGTAACCACTGGAAGTGTGCACTGAAGCTCAGGTTTACTATATATTACATACAGGTAAATTCATGGCTGAAGCTCAGGTTTACTATATATTACATTACATACAGGTAAATTCATGGCTGAAACTCAGGTTTATTATATACCGTATTGGCTCAAATATAAAGCAAATTTTTTTGTTATTTTAAATAAAGTTAAAAAATCCACTCACGTTATAATCGGCCCCGCGCACTTTGCGAGCCAATCAGCTGTCGGATGTGTGAGGTTGGAGAGTAAAATGGAGGAAGCCATGTTGCTTGTGGCAGGCAGGAGAGGGAGAGAGAGAGACACAGAGAGAGAGAGAGCGAGAGCGAGAGCGTAAATTGTTTTCTTTCGGGCAAATACGGTATTACATATAGGTAATTTCCAGGCTGAGGGCTCCAAAATCTAATTCTCCTTTATTCAAAAGGACAACAAAGCTCAAGGTGTTTCGCATGGAAACCTAACCCCTTCAGTGCCCTGACAATGGCATACATCAAGAAAAGTGCCCCCGATGTCATTGCCCTCTAATTTTTTTTTTAGGGGCTGTACGCCATCTGCATGCCAATCGCGTACCTCACTGGAGGGCGGGGTCATTGCCACCACATCCATCCGGAACTGCGGACTGATGGCGTGATCGCTCCACAGCGCAGTCACGTGATGCAGGGTCCGTGGCCATGGTCAGACGACCCTCCGGCACTAAAAGGGTTATAAGCCTGCTCCGACCCCGACGGATCCCATTCAGTGTGCTAGGCCCTTAGATTAGCCCTCTGTGTCAGATGGAGCTGTCCCGCGACATCCAGACTCACCATCTGACCCAAAATCTGTATAAAAGTAGCAAGAATTGTTGAATCGCCATGATGCTGTTCCACCTCCCTTCCCCCCTACTCCTACCCCCCCTTTTTTAATGTATTCCCCCCTTCCCCTTACACACAATTTTGAATGTTCTGTTTTCTGTATATCTCTGCTCAAAAAAAACAATAAAAACTTTGTAGGAAGGGAAAAAAAGAAGAAAAAGCCTACTCCGACATAACATTTCCCCAATAAAACTGGTGGAGATAGAAACGCAGAACTAGAAATATGTAAAGTTAAAGCCGCAAACAGAATAAAACTTGGGTTATTTCATAAAATAAAATCCTTCTGCCCTTATCCCGTGTTTTAAGAGACTTGTGTTAAATAGTTAGATAGTGTTGAAAAATGACATACGTCCATCAAGTTCAACCTACGCTAAATTTAGACGACCATGTTGTTGTCTATTGTGGTTTGACAATGTTCCCCATATAGTGTTACAGCTGAGAATAGGTTAACAAAACACAAAACCCCAGCAAGCTCTTTTTGGGAACCCCTGAGCCCCCACTAATATATATATATATATATATATATATATATATATATATGTGTGTGTGTCAAAATGGAGTGCTATTGAGCGTGGCATATGTATACAACAGACAACAGAGAAGCCCAATGCTATATCCAACATGACAGAAATACACAGTAAAATACTTATATATTCTCTTGAAAAAGGGTCATTTAGTTTAACCCTTTGGCCAAAGCGTTGTAAGCTTGCGAGCCACGACAAGCACTCCTTTTTGCACTTATATACATATATATATATTTTGTGGGGGCTCAGGGGTTCCCAAAAAGAGCTTGCTGGGGTTTTGTGTTTTGTTAACCCATTCTCAGCTGTTTCAGCTGCTGGAGGTTGCTGGCTCCTCCTTCCCAGGTTTTAAGCCCGCCCCTCCCCACTTCCCAAGTTAGTGGGTCCTTTCATTCTACTGGATATAGATCCAATGTGGTCTTTCTCCCTCCTAATAGAGGTATATTAGTATTTTATCTGGTAGTGTTAGGACTTGCGAACGGGTGTCTGCCTTGTCGTGGCTCGCAAGCTTACAACGCTTTGGCCAAATTAGCACAATATTACTCTGACAATCTCCACCAGAATACATCAAACCCAGCTAACTTCTGGAAGGTTATCAACAATATATTCCAGCCTCCTAACCATCAACAACCAAGTAATATCACTAAGGGGGATATTACTCTGACAAACCCCACTGACATCGCAAATGCATTCAATGATTACTCTGTGGGGTGTGCCACTAACTTATTAGCGAAACGCAGCACAAACCCCAAACATGAATCTCATCCTGGGAGTATCCCTACAGTCCCACCCCCTCCCAAAACTGCCCACAATTTTCAATTTGGCCCAGTATCTGGAGGAGATTATACAAGCGCTCCTCAAACTAAAACTAAGCAGCCAATGTGGACCCGACTTACTACAATCTAGGTTCCTACGACTTGGTGCCCCAGCCGTTGCCAAACCAATTGCTTCCATAGTCAACTCTATCCTGTCTGCAGGCCATATCCCTAAGACCTGGAAAACTGCCAGAGTTGTCCCAATCTTCAAAAGTGGGGACAAAAACACTGTCTCAAACTACAGGCCAATCTCACTTCTCCCAATTCTATCCAAAGTCATGGAAAAATGTGTCCACTCTCAATTAAGCGATTTCTACACCAAGACAAATTTCCCCAGCCAATTCCAATCTGGATTTCGCCCCAAACACTCCACCGTAACTACCCTGCTAAAAGTTTGCAATGAAATCCAGTGTGGAATGGAACGGGGACAACTCACTGGTGCAGTATTCCTAGATTTTGCAAAGGCTTTTGACACAGTCGATCATGCTATCCTGCTTAACAAACTCCAGAGCTCTGGAATAGGGAAACATGCTTTAAGTTTCAGTCCTACCTATCAGGAAGATCCCAACATGTGTCCATTTCAGGCTCTAACTCCAACCCCCTGGATATCATCTGTGGTGTCCCGAAAGGCTCTGTTCTGGGGCCCCTACTCTTCTCAGTGTTCATTAATGATCTTCCCACAGCTTGTAAGGAAGCCTCAATACACATGTATGCAGATGACACAATCCTATATGCACACAGTCATAGCCTCTCTGACCTTCAACACATACTTCAGTCTGACTTTTTGAGACTCGAAAACTGGATTTCCCAAAACAAACTGTTTTTAAACACTGACAAGACTGTAACAATGGTATTTGGGACCAAGACTAAATTTGTAAAGCTTCCAGTGACTGAGCTCCTGATTCGAACCAACGCTAAAACCACCCTAACACCTGTCACTAGTTTTAAATACCTGGGCTTATGGTTTGACTCCCACTTAACATTCGGGATGCACATTGATACCCTGACAACCAAGACCTATGCCAAACTATGGGTACTTTACAGGAACAAATCCTCCCTAAGTCTCCTGGTCAGAAAGCGTATCGCACAGCAAATGCTAACCCAATTATTGACTATTATTGACTATGGAGACATAGTATATGGCTCGGCTCCTCAAACCCACCTTAGCAAACTTGACACCCTCTACAATTCAATTTGTCGTTTTGTTCTCCAATGCAACTACAACACACATCACTGCGAAATGCTCAAAGAACTAGATTGGTCAACACTAGAGTCTAGGCGCAAAGTTCACCTTTCCTGTCTTGCCTTTAAATTCTTCATGGGCAAGCTACCCAGCTACCTGAACAAGCTCCTCACCCCTACCACCTGCAGCACTTATCACCTGAGATCAGACTCCAAAAGACTATTCATGGTCCCAAGGCTCAACAAAGTATCCAGACGTTCCTCCTCCTTCCGTGCACCCCAAAACTGGAACAACCTACCAGAGACTCTCACATCCACCACCAGTTTAAGTTCTTTCAAATCTAAGGCTGTCTCACACTTTAATCTGGTCTGTAACTGTTTCATACGCTCATAATATACATTTTCTTTAACTGTGCACGCAATGTCTTGTATATAATGTATACCCTGTTCATTTATGTAACTGTACTTGGACCATGTACTATTTGTTTTACTCTGTGCCCAGGACATACTTGAAAACGAGAGGTAACTCTCAATGTATTACTTCCTGGTAAAATATTTTATAAATAAATAAAGGGTTAAACTAAAAGACCCTTTTTCAAGAGAATATATAAGTATTTTATTGTGTATTTCTTTCATGTTGGACGTAGCATTGGGCTTCTCTGTCCCCCATATAGTGTTATGTTTTAAACCTTTTGCTGCATGGGATCAATCTGCATTTGTGGCGATTTGTGCCAGTGACACATGTGCTGTATTAAATATGCTAATATTGCTTCCCACGTTTGGTGCAGAGGTTAATGCCACCTAAACCTTGGAGATTAGACGCACAGAGGAAATCTGCACCAGTTTTGGCTGCAACTTTTGATCCATCTCACAATATTGCTGACTCTCTCCTCCGCAGAACGTTCATGGTGCAAATGGAACACATTGGGGAAAATAAACCATGGAACGAACCTGGATACATTGAGACAGTAACACAGAATTAAACTGAAACCATTTGCATCCGTCTTGGAGCAAAGCTACAGTTTGACGCTTCATACGTATCCCCCATTAGCATTAGAAATGAAACAACAATTCTTTGAAAAGAAAACAGCAAAAACGTACCCTTCAATTGAGTTTATGCCGAGCCAGCATGGCGCTGCGAGTCTAACACTAAATGTGAATGAGATATTGGAGTGTCATTTTGTGTGGATGTGTGTAGCTATTAAAAGCTTCTCGACAATCTCACGCACTACATATAAACAGATTGTTGGAGGCCGCTCATGAAACTAATCCTTTTTACCTTGGCTACTACTCGTGCCATGAACAGTTACCCAATATGTCCTTCTAGGTTTTCACTGTGTATTACCTTTCCAAATACTTCAAAAATAGTTATTTTGAAATACTATTTAATTTTTTATTGCATTTCCTAAAAACTCTCTTCATAAAGTTGGCCTGAAAGAAATTCATAACGGAGTCACTGCCATGACAACCTGTCTCAGCTGGTGTTATCCACACAACATAAGCATATCTGCCCCCCCCCCCCTCCCCCGTCACTGTCTGCAGTGCTTTTGCTTAAAAGTGCATGAGATTCAGTTACTACAATGTAAGTTAATCACTAAATCACGTTTGTAACGCAGAGATGCCAACTCCACCAAATGAGATGCTCCGCTTTCTGGATAGCTTCCCTGTTCCTAGTCTGGCAGCAAAATACCTCACTAGAATCTGCTGAATGTCCCACTGCTTATTCTTTAGCTGTAATCAATGTTATCCCAGCTAATTTGATTACAGCCCGTTAGACGCGCGGAAGAACACTGGGCTATAGGAGTGGAGCAGAGTGAGTGAGAAGTGGGGAGAATTTGGAGGTTGGAGCTGTTAATGGATTCTAATTTTATTTCAGTTAAGTGTGGTTTCCTATCACTTACCCTATTCCTAAGTATGTCTGCCGATAAGTCTCAGGATGCCTCAACATCTCGTGTCTAATAAGAATCCTTGCTAGCCCATTAAATGGTATGACAACGGCACCAAACCCTTACTTTTCTAGGACAGTGTGACTTAAAGATATACAGCTCTTCTGTTTTACAAACAATCAGGAGCATTTACAGAAGTTCACAGTAAAAACTTTTATTTTTCTTTCTACATTTAACATTGTTAAAAATAGAGATCAAAACAATTCACAAAGATTTTTTTTTTCTTTGGAAAAAAAAATGACTTTTACAAAATACCATTTTACACGTGATGAGCTTTTGTGTATTATATCTAAAACACAGAATTAACTGCATGTGTTTTGACATAAAAATACCACATGGAACTTGACTAGAAAGTGAAAAAAATTAAAATACAAAACCACTTATTCATGTCTGCCATAGAAGAGACATTGGCTGTATTTTAGTCAGATCTAACACAACGTGGACAGAAGCCGTAGAAGAATGAGAGCAAGCCATTGAAGAATAGCTGTATAGCGATTCTAAAGGTTTAATGTTCTCTTAAATGGCTAAATCAACAGAACCTATGTTATTGTTCAAAGCTACTAATATGGAGTAGGGTTCAAAGCAGTATATTATCTTGAGGACACTGATCGTTCTACAACAGGAGTGGCGAACTCCAATCCTCAAGGGACCCCAACAGGTCAGGTTTTAAGGATATCCCTGCTTCCGCACAGTTGGCTCAATCAGTGGTTCAATCATTGACTGAGCCACGTGTGCTGAAGCATGGATATCCTTAAAACCTGACCTGTTGGGGGCCCTTGGCCACTCCTGATCTACAATATAACGTAGAAACGAGTGTGAATACACTATTCTAGCATTCCTAAACTTCTCAGTAACCGGAGACCAAGGAAACAGTTGTCCCTATTCACTATGGTGAGGAGCAGGTTATTGCCCAGATAAGGAGCCATTAACCTCATCTGCATTAACTGTGAAATACCAGTTATATTGAGAAGGGGCCACTATTGGAGCGTGTCGATGATTACAGACGCCAACGCGCTATCTGCGCATTGTGGCCGCTGAACACCAAACACCTTCCTCTTGTGAGAAGGGAAGGACCAGTTGGGTATTATTGAGGGTTAGCATTAACTTAATTCAATACCGTTACCGCCGCACTAATAAGTTGCTGGTTTCTCAGGCCGTGAACGGGACTTAGAAAGAACAGAAACGCATGATCACCTCGCCGACTCATTTACCGTGTAACATGTTATGAATAAATGAGCTACAAGGCACCATGGAAGGAGTGAAAGACTTCCTGGGCCTCCTGTGAGTGATCAGCACTGTAGCAACAGATCTACGTTGTGAAATACTGTACTACCATGCAGCGGAATACTTCATCCGACTATAAATCTGTATGTAATGACCTGAGGGCCTCAGCTGCTTTCTATTCAAACCTTCAACACTGTATCCTAAGAATCACCTTCGCATTCATTCCTTCGCAATGCTTGTGTCCTATTGTAGTCCGTTCGCCAACAGGGGCGGTAACTAGTATTATGAGGCAATGTGTTGCTGGCAGGAGGCGGGATAGACGCAATATTCCCGGGTATGTGTTTGAGGTTACCTTTTGGCATATGGCTTTAGGGGTTAAATTATAAAATGGTGGCAAGACGCCAGAGGAGGAGTTACTAGGGTTATTTTGCATCCCCATAACTTTAATAGCGTCGTTGTAGAGGTAAAACTCATTAACTACATTCTTTGAGTATGAAGGAAAAGGCGATTAAATGTTCTGTTGACAGGAAAAAAATCTGTATTTAAAAAGGAAGGTATTTTGATACGACAAGTTCTGAAGATTAGGGTTCTTTAATGAGTCCTTAGAATTTGTTTTTCTTTACTAGCCTATTTTCATGAAAAAAAGGTAAAAATGCACTTATTGCTTTTTACCTCCATGACGATGATATAGCCTTTATTACAGAAGCGCACCTGCTTTAATGCAGCAATCCCCAACCAATATATTGATTTATTTTTTAATTCAAGCTCACCTGATGCTGATCCATACCCCAGGGATCCTTCCCCTTAAAAAAAAAAAAAAATATCAAACATGGTCACCGTGAGATTGGGTCATTGGGAGATGACATCACTGCCCATTTGGTGGCCATTTTGGGTCTGGCGGGCAAATATTTGCCCAGTGCTGGTACTGTGTGATACAGGGGGGGGGGGGGGGGGTCAGGTAAGAAAAATCAACAATACAAATTAAAATATATACTGTATATTGAGCAGCATAGATTGCTGCTTGAACAGAAAAAAAAACACTTGGTGCCATTGGAGGTGGTTTAGAGATTGCAGCAATAATTCATCACCACCAGAAGAACTGGGTCAGTTACGTGGCTTTGCTTCGTGGCTTTGTTTTTTGGGATCTGAAGCGCTGCGCCCTCTTTAAATATTCCAAACAACAAATGAACAAAAAGGTGTCACCTGTTTTACACTTTCCACAACGACTGCTCTTACAAAACACACATATATAAAAGGTGCAGACAGTACCATTATAGTCAATTTCATAATTGCATATTAAAACTTTTGAAAATCATCAAAAAAGACCAGAATTAAACCCAGGCACAAAATATATCAGTATTTGTAGATCACGCTCCACTAATAAGCAATGTCACGCCCTGCATTTTCTTCTCAAACACGGAGAATTTGAGATATGTTGAATGGTTTGATAGGCAGCTAGTTCTTTAGTTGGATTCTTGCTGCTTTAAATTTCGAAACTCTTTTTGTATTTTCTTCAGGAATCTCAGGAAACATTTCCTCTGATTTGCGCTCGGGAATAGTGGGCAGGGCTGAGTGAGCGATGCTTGGGATTGGCACAGAGAACGAGAAAGGTTCTTTTTCTACTACAGTTCCAGAAAAAGCCTACAAAAGAGAAAATAAATAAATAAATAAAAATATATATATTATAATTAAAACTGCAATCACTGCACTGGTTTAAGAAAACTAACCTAGGTAAAGCGCCTTGATCTGGCCATAAAGGAATCCTCTTTAAAAGGATCTTTAAATGTGCAAATGTTCGTTTCTTACACAGAAATATTGACATTGGTATTGGGAAGCACTGCAAAAACGGGTTTTTTTTTTGTTTTTGGTCACTTGTGGTCAATGTCCACGCCCATAAAAATAATCCTTCACCCCTTTATTTCTAGAATGATTTACAGCCTAGCCCAGGGGTCTCCAAACCTGTCCTCAAGTGTGGCCCAGTCAAGCACTGAGGCACTGATTGAGCCACCTGTGCTGAAACAGGGATATCCATAAAACCTGGCCTAGAAGCAAAGGGTTTAGAGCAGAGATTCTCAACTCCAGTCCTCAAGAGCAATGCAATTAGCATTTTAACCCTGTAATGCTACATGTCACTGGAGGACTGATGGAGAGAGGCGATGGAGAGAGGCGTGTGAGGGTTGGGGAGGCCTTACAAACTCCTGCATTATCTATAACTTATAATTTATTTATTTATTTATTTAGTCACTATTTGCTTATAATCTATACCATCACCCCTCTGTCTGCACGCTCACTGGGGCAGCTACTACAAGGTACCAGGAGATCCTACTAAAGACACCTCTAGGTGTGGGGACTCACACAGGGCCGTGTGAGTTGGTTATTCATTTATACCTATTATGTATACCATCATCTCTCTCACTATATAGTGTGCCTTGGATACCACCACGGGTTCCAGACACCCCACAGAGAGTTAACCATTATCTGTGTTCACCCATATCACCCTCAACTGTGCATGGCCTATTCATGCTATAAACATCTATTTTTATATACAGTGTTTTTTTACTGATATCTGTTCTGTATAGTCTTTATTTTTACGGTTTGCGCTCCCCACACCTGTTCCACTACTAAACTCCTGCATAAGTTGTAATGGATACAGGAATTGGTCCTGAGGAAGTGGGGGCTTGCAGCAACGTGATGAGAGCTATTCAGTGGCACCTGTCTCAGAGTAAATCTGGAGAACAGACTTGTAGTTTTACACAAGATTTCTGGACATTACGGGCCATATTTACTAAGTAGTGCTAACTCATAAGGTGCTTACCGCTCATTTACGTGACTAAGACAGGTTCATTAGGTGCATCACATCATAAAAACGCGCAACTCCCCCCCCCAATCTCTGAACAACGCTCACGGTTTCCGGGACAAACATGAGCGATGTTTAAGGCAGCGGTGCGCAAACTGGGGGCGCGAGATTTCTTGGGGGGTTGCAGAGGTTCCACGCTCTTCCCCAAGGCATTTAAATTAAATGCCGGGGGACCGGGCGAGGCCTCTGCAACCTCTACTTACCTAGGTTCAGCTGGCTTCAGGACGCGTGACCATGGCAACGCGGCATCAAATGACGCCACGGGGTCATGTGACGTCACGGTTGCCATGATAACATAACGGCAAATGACGCCGCGGGTCACATGACATGACGCCGCACGAGGTAAGGGAGGGGGGCGCACCGACAGAGTAGAGCAGCCCCTGGTTTTAGGGATTATTTTTGGGTAATTGCTGAGGTTCCCTTTAAAATAAACACACCTACATATACCTTTCTCAAGTTAGTTTACACGCTTAGATTAACTACTTAACTCCCCTGCTTTTGTTTGAGTCAGTGATGGGGCACAATGTGTTGCACACCTCTCTGGGAGAGAATGGGTTAAAGGTATAGCCCTGCAGGACACATGTATTGGGCATTAGAACCAGAATACATGTCTGAATGATGCAACTCCAACACGTGTGAGCAGTGCAGTTTATTAACTCACAACATCTTACCTCAAATGGTCCAAACACCGGGGAAAGCTTTTTATGCTGGCGATCTTCCTCCTCGAGGACGCCCTCGCCAGGGTCACTGAAAATGTTCTCCTCGCAGCTGAAGCTTCTCAGGTATCCAGGTCTGTCGTCCATGTCAGCCACGCTGCTCTCGCTGGTATCGCTGCACACGCTGTCCTCTCGGCTCCGAGACTTCATAATTGATTTTCGAGGGACATATTCTCCATTGACAAGGTCAACAAACACTCTGTAAGACAAAACGCATGCTTCATAATGCACTGTACTGCATGCGAGAGAAGCCACATAGATCCATCACAGTGTCTCATTCAGACACCTTCTCGTACACCCTATCACAGAGGTGGCCAACTCCAGTCCTCAAGGGCCTTCAACAGGTCAGGTTTCAGCCCAGGTGGCTCAGTTGTTGACAGCCACCTGTGCTGAAGCAGCGATATCCTTGAAACCTGACCTGTTGGTGGCCCTTGAGGACTGGAGTTGGCCGCTCCTGCACTATCATTTCAAACAACAGGTACGCCACACACAGCACACAACTGGAATTGAGCGCTCTGATTGGCTACGATTGGATACAATACATGCATCCACAATATATAATTTCTTATACGGCTGACAATTTATGCAGCATGGTACATAGCATTTGCAGGTACAAGGAGATAAAGTGACTTGCTCAAGATCACAGTGAGAGCGGACAATGGTATTTCAACCAGGTTCATCTGCTTCTGTAGTAGCTTAGTGCTAAGCGTTCTTACCTCTAAGCTACTCCTTCACCACAATGCATGAGGGAGTTGAGTTTACAGACACACACATACACACACGCACAAAGCCTTTGTACACTGCTTGGTGGTTTTGCAACAATTTGCAAAGCAGACCGTTAAACCAGTGGCCTGAACCTTGGCAGAAGCACTAACAACTGCAGCGTGAAGACACCAGGCCAAACAGCTACACTGCATTTATCAAATATACACGCCATATTTTCCACTTTTACAATGATAAGGCCAAGAAACAAACTCAGCCAGTCCAGATGGCTGTAGATCGAGCCATAATTATAATCCAATTCTGGGTTCTCCTTAAAAATTGTCAAAAGGTTGAAAATAATAATTTCATGACAGTTTGTAAAGCTTTCAGAAATAAGGTAACATATACATAAACATGTTGTTATCTATGGCATTGGTCGTGCGTATTTTCAACATACCTAGGCAGATACGTATTGTGATATTTACAGTATATAATGGTACCAGTATACAAAGCATGGCATTGTAGTCAAAGGCGTTAGTGATACAGTATCTGCATACAATCTGTGATATTGTTGACTATACAAGTAAGCCCTTTTGGGCTGTCTCCCATTCTAACGTGCCCCATTTTAAGTATCTGTGGAGTTAAACTGGAGTTGAATGTGAACAGGGAAAGAAGAAGCGGGTTCAGCTTTTAATACTTGACCAACCACTCTGCAACTGTGAGGACGATTTATGGAGAATGGAAACACCATGACTTTTTTAAGTTTCTGGATACGCTATAGTGCAACACAACCCTCTCAAACCTTTGCTCTACTCAAAGCCTCATCTGCTCTTTTACTCAAACTCCTTAGCTTCTTTTACTCAAACTCCTTGACTTCTGCAATATCTGATAATTCACGCGTCTGCATTTTACTATGCCCTCACTATTACTTATTCTTTGTAAACGTTTTTGTTCTCTCCACCTTCCCCATAACACTCCTGCCTCTATCCTCCCCTCCACCTTCCCCATAACACTCCTGCCTCTATCCTCCCCTCCACCTTCCCCATAACACTGCTGCCTCTATCCCCCCCTCCACCTTCCCCATAACACTCCTGCCTCTATCCTCCCTCCACCTTCCCCATAACACTCTGCCTCTATCCTCCCCTCCACCTTCCCCATAACAATGTGCCTCTACCCCCCTCCCTCACCTTCCCCATACACTCCTGCCTCTATCCCCCTCCAACTTCCCCAAACACCATGCCTCTATCCTCCCCTCCACCTTCCCCATAACACTCCTGCCTCTATCTTCCCCTCCACCTTTGCTGGTGCCCATTCACTTGACCACTATGTCCATACCTCTCCTCCAGTTGCTTCTTTGAGATTCCTTCTGTCTCTCCTTCCTTCTTCCACTCGAGTCTCTCTCCTGTTGCAGAGTTGGCAGTTCCTGTCCTCTTCTGCCTCTACCACTTGACCTCTCAATCCTTTTCCATAAACACTCGATCAAACCTCTTGCACCTATCCTAGTCCCCACTCCCACCCATGTCTTCACCTCCTCAGGAACTTTCCTCACATTCTTTAAGCATGCAGTTATCACATCTATTCAAAAACAACTCCCTTTACCCTGCATCTTAGTACCGCCCTGTCTCATGCCAGCCTTTTGCTTTTAAACTGCTAGAACGTCTCATTTTCTCCTACATGTTTAGCTTTAAATTCCTATTCCCTACAGGAAACGCTGCAATCTGACTTTCGTACAATTTACTCAACTGAGTCTGCTCTCACTAAAGTAGCTAGTAACCTCCATGAAGCCAAATTTCAATATACCCCTGCTTATTCTACAGTATTTGATCTCTCTGCTGCTTTGGATACTGTTAACCACTCTCTTCTCCTTTAGATTATACACGATATTGGTATTCAAAACAAATCTTCCTCATAGTTCTCCTCATTCCTCTTCTACCACTGCTTTTCTGTCTTCATCCCGTTAAAAGGTCTTTTCGAATGTCTCAGAGCTGAGTTCTGGATCCTCTCCTTTGCTCTCTCTCTCTCTACACAACATCACTTGGGGACCTCCATTTATTTGGATTTACGTATCACCTCTAAACAGATGATACACATTTATCTATCCACCCATAATCTCACAGCTACAACTCATCCCCAAGTCTCTGATTGCCTCTTGGCTATATGCTTGTGGATGGTGCTCCGTCACTGCCAATATCCCTCTTTTACATCACGGTAAACTGGACCAACATCAATCTGGTCACCAAAGTATGATGCGTAAGTTTGATATTTTACTTTTCCCTCTCATTCATGCCTTGGCTAAAGCCAGTCACTTTTTCCTCTATAACATTGCCAATATCCGCCCTTTCAGGTGTCTCTCTATTGGTGAAACTCTAATACATGCCCGCCTAACCAGTCTGGATTATTCTAACCTACTACTAACAGGACACCCTGTCTAGCAACTTTACCCTTTGCAATCTATCCAACATTCTGTAGCTAGAATCATTTCATTTTCTCGTAGAACAGTCCCTGCTCATTCCCTCTAAATCCCTGTTCCTGCTTCTCATCAAGTTCTGGACCACCTACAAAGTTCTACTTTTTACCTTCAAGTCTCTTCACTCGTCTGCTCCTCCCTACGCGCTGATTTCTCTCTATGCCCCTGTTAATCTCCTGTGCGCTTTTCAGAACAGTTTCTCACTGTCCCTTACCTGTGGAACTCCATCACTCTGTATACGCCAAGAACCTTCCCTCCCCACCTTTAAGCCAAACCTAAAAAAACACCTTCAGAATTAAGCATTTCAACAGCCTGGACTCATGGCTACTGTCCCACACCCACAGTCACCTTACCAACCATTGTGGCCAAGCACTGCCATCTACAGAACTTATTCCCTCACCTGCGGTCTCTACATTCCCCATCACATCACAGATTGTAAGCTCTTCGGGGCAGGGATTTCCTTTCCTATTGTCTGATTTTAAGTTTGTTGCACTTATTATATTATAATTCCCTGCACGGTATTGTCTCTTGTAAAGTGCTGATGCTATAGAAATATACATACATCCATCCATGGGCCTGGTGTGAAAGTAGCATGTTTGACACAAGCCATGTCTGTACTCTACCTATAGATATCTGCAGGTGTTTTAATATTTGGGACAGAGTGCCCGTTTCCATTACTGTTTTTCCTTTTCCGTTTGGCTTCTTCCTTTTTCTCACTATATTTTAAAGTAGTATTTTTTCCAGTGTTTATTCTGACCTGTAACAATAAAAAAAATCAGGTAAAACATAATGGTTTAACACAGCTGGTCTCAACGCCAGTCCTGAAGATCCCCCAACAGGTCAGGTTTTAAGGATATCCCAGCTTCAGCACAGGGGGCTCATAGACTGGGTCAGTCTATGACCAGGGATACCTGTGCTTGCATAGCCTTAAAACCGGACCCGTTTGGGGGTCTGGAGGACTGGAGTTGAGAACCCTGGGTTCATATATTGTCACACATTACATTCATACATGAAGGGAACGGAGAGAAGGTGAAAACATGCATTTGTATCCCTTTGTATTTGAAGTTAACACTGTTCGAACCCAAATAGTGATAGTATTCTTGTAAGCCACACAGACAAGCAATGTATTTATTTTTTTGGCAGTCTGCATGGTGAATTACTGGCTGTGGTTCATATACTGTACATGCGTAGATGATACATAGTGTGCGTGTGTGGGCGATACATAGTGTGCGTGTGTAGGCGATACACACTTGGGGGGATGGGTTGTGACTGCCAGACAGGGGGGAGGGCTCGGTGACAGGGGGGGCTCGGTGACTGTCAGGGGGCCCGGCGGCCAGACAGAGCAGTTCCCACCTGCAAACCTCTTCCTCTCTGTCCCACGCCGGACCCTCTGACTTCAGCATGTGCCGGGCCTTCCACTCATGGCGCCGCGCGCCAAAGCTAAGCTAAGCTTAGTTCTGGCGCTCCGACATCAGAGGGCCCGGCGTGGGACAGAGAGGAAGAGGCCTGCCGGTGGGGAGAGCCGGGGCGCGGCGGCAACTACTTTGTCCGGCCACCGGGCGCCCCACCACCACCGGGCCACTTGTACCGGCTGTCCCCCCCCCCTCTCGGTGCCCCTGCATGCGTAGGCGATACATACTGTACACGGGTAGGTGATACATACTGCACACGTGTTGGCGATACATACTGTACACGTGTAGGTGATACATACTGTACACGTGTAGGTTATACATACTGTACACGTGTAGGTGATACATACTGCACACGTGTAGGCGATACATACTGCACACGTGTAGGCGATACATACTGCACACGTGTAGGCGATACATACTGCACACGTGTAGGCGATACATACTGCACACGTGTAGGCGATACATACTGCACACGTGTATGTGATACATACTGCACACGTGTTGGCGATACATAAAATCGGGGGAAGAAGATACAGGGAGCAGGTACTAGTTTCTTTAAGAACGAGTAAGCCACGGGAGACACGGCTGCTACACAATGTGGACCTTCACTTGATGTGGAGTAGCCTGTTTATTCCAAACTAACATGTTGGCTTTCGAGACTTCAAGAAGGCTCAGCCACACCATTGCACAGAATGCCACGTAGAGACGTACTGTATGCTACTTTAAAACGGCAATCCAAGCGGCTTTAAAAAAAACAAAAAAAAAAACGCTTATTACATTGGATTGAAGCAGGGGGTATTCGGAGCCGAACCCCGATAATTTCAGCTGTGGATCACGTAATGGCCGCTTATCGAAGCTCCTGCACCCTACGGGCCAATAGCCAGCTGTGACGTCATCTGGTTCGGCATCCTATTGGCTCACGTGACACGGGAGGTTAAACCCCAGCTAGCTCAGTCGGAGCGGCTACTGCCACCCCCTACGGAGGTATTTTCGGAAGCAGGGGGTCCCCAGAGCTGAAATGAATGGGGGTTCAGCTCCGGAGAGCCCCTGCTTCAAACCTGGGTTAAAAAATGACTAAAAAAACATTGCACGAATTGCTCCTTTGGTAGCAGATAACTATATTAGGAGAGGAACTACAAGTTGAAGTATCCTAGCACAGGTACCAGTGCATATATCCTTACAGGTAGTGGGGTAGGAGAGTCTGGGGCCAGTGTGGTCCTCAGACCTATCGCTGAGAACTACAGGGGAGGAATTGCAGAGCAATGCATTGCTGGCCCCTTCGGCAGTGAATAGGTGTATAAAAACATTGGACAGTACCTACCCTTTTCGGTTCAACCGTATGGGAAAAATGTATAGTTGCCACAACGTTTTTACTGGTTCCTGAGTCATATTCATCCTCGCTGTGGTGAGAAGTTGAACCATTGACCTGACTGGTATTTAGCATGGCTTCTGTATTTGTATTTGGAATATTGCCCTGAGTACGAAGACCTATCGCACCCTTCTTCACGTTGAGATCGGTCTTTCTATTCTCTTTGTCTTCTTCAGAAGAACACAAATCTTCTTGGCTAGCATGAGGGATTCTGTAAAAATATACACATCCTCAATAAAAATATAGAAAAAAACAGGGCATACAAAAGATAAGATGTATTATTTTATGGAATGTGTCAACTTTTGATTACAGTATTGCATTATACAGTGTCCTAGCAAGCAAGAGTATGCTTACAACATAACTTAACATACACATTTAATATAGGTTAGACATATGCATTGTTTCACCTGCTATGTAACAGAGTGTGTAATGAAAATTGAATGCATATCCTTGGTGTATGATGCCTCAGACTGCTAATCCGACTATTAAAGCCGGGATTAACTAACCTCCGATACAGGTGGTCACATCCGCAATCTCGCGTTTACTCCCATTGACTTGAATGGCAGTTAACACAGGATCACTGTGCATTAACCCAGAGTCGAGATTAGTGAGTCTTCACTACAGTATCTTCATGCCATTATCTCAGGTACTAAGTCACCAAACACAGGATGCCAGAGATGAAATAAAATGGCTGTTATCATAACAAGTAACCGAGGAACAAGACTATAATATGAACTTGGTGCTAAATACAATTACAAAGGGGATTGCCTTTCTAATAGTATATTTCTATAATAACAACAACAGAAGTACAACATTGAACCAATATATTTTTTTTTCCAGGGACGGTTATAGAAAAAGTCCAGTTGCAGATCCATTGGATTACAAGGCAATAGTGGTGATTAATACAACAAAAACAAACAATTCAACAGATGTCTGCGCCTCTAGTTACCATTTCCATACAGATAATGCAAGGCAGAAAGTATAACAGAGATGCTCAGGATTTTCAGAGGATTGTCCACATTTCTCAAACACTTCCTGCTACTCTGACATTGAAATAAATGTGCTGTGTACTTGAAAAGACTAATTTACAGAGGGTTACTGGTAACTTACTCATCCAGTTCTCCACGCAGCTCCTCTTCTCTCTCCAACTCTTCCAGTCGAACCCATAGTTCATCGTCAACGAAGAAAAGGTCTTTCGTTTCGGCTTCTTGAAGGTCCATTTCGAAAAGATCTGCTGCTTTTGGCTTAGAATGAGGTCTGTGAGCTGTGCGACGTTTTCCTGCACAGGTCATTCCAATATATTAGAAAGCCTGACGTGTCAATTGTCTTAGAGTGTCATCTAAATATACGCAACCGAGAACATCAACTGTGAGCTAAAAACAATTCATTACAATTACTACCAAAACTAGGTTTAGCTACCTATTAATACGTTTAGTTTTTTTCATGCTAGATTTATATTATATGGATGATTTTACAGTATGTGTTTTAAATATTTTACTTATATTGATACATATACATCATTCTACTAATCTACTGTGTATGTTTAATTATTGTATTTGTATGGTTTCATATTATTCAAAAACTAATACAAAAGATTTAAAACAGAAACAAAAAACAAACCTAGGTTTAGCGATGTTTAGTATATCTTGCCATAAGGCCACTACTATTCAATATGTTGAGAAGCTATTTCAAAGAGCTTGAGAAAGGTTTTGCTCATTGATATGAATAGGACTAAAATCTTCAGCACAGGGAAGAGGTTTCACAGCATATTGATTAAGGACCTGTGTGTCCATAACAGTGTTTTTCAAAAGGGGTTCCCAGGAATCCTTGGGTTTTCCTCCCATCCCTAAAAGGGTTCCCTGTATTGTCAGGTAGTTTGAAAATTGTATCAAATAAAGAAGAATTTACAATGCATCTGATCTCAGACGCGCTATTAGAGAGAGTTGGGGTTCCTATAATGCATCTGATCTCAGACGCGCTGTTAGAGAGGGTTGGGGTTCCTTACAATGCATCTGATCTCAGACGTGCTATTAGAGAGTCGGGGTCCCTCAGAATTTAAAAATATAATTATAGTGTTCCTTATTCAAAACAAGATTAAAAAAAACACTTGTCTATACTGCTGATTATACCGAGGACGTAATACTGAGGCTCCACTATACTGACTGTGATACTCAATATTCCCCTCTTTTCTTAGGCGCCATATCAGTTTATCTTTTCTTACCAGCACTGCTGTTTTTCGTGATTATGCAACTCGTTTATTTCTATTGCCATCCAAAATCTTTATTCTCATTACAAGTATCCCACTCTGGTAATAAAAGATGCAATAGAAAATCTTTCTTCAGCTTTGCTATGAATTTTAATCCCTCTTAAAACAATTGGCCTTGATAGCAGAGAGCAAGAGATCAATGCAGCAAAACAATCGACTGACATTAAAACCAGTCAATGCAGATTTAAGGGGGAGGGGGAAAAAACATGTAAAGATGGATATAGATCTATATCTATCTATATACATACATAGTCCTACAGAGGTTTGATATATTAACACAGAAAGCAAAATTGAATGAAGAAAAACATTTGCCAAGTTCTGCAGTCAATGTGCAGAACAAAGAGAATGTAATGTATATTAATACCTTTTGTCACGATCGTTTCATCATTCTCTGCTTCTTCTCGAATATCCAAATATTCACCAGCTTCCTGCCATTAAAAAACAAACAAAAAAACAACAGATATTGGTTCTTTCCAACCCCTCAAATGAATCTAGTGTTATAACATCTTTGATACGAAGCCAGACCACGCACAAAGCAATACACACATTTCAGTCTGGGTATCCTTGCCTATCCGACGCCTGACACTTTTACATTCCTTCCCATTAACAATATGCCATAGACTTACATCACTCATTTTTTGCAGGTCGGCAGTGAATTCCGTTCTGGATTCAAAGTTCTTTACGACTTCTTGCAAATCATCCAATGCTTTCCTTACATCTAGAACAATAAGAAAATCACTGCAATCACGGTGAATAACACAGCGTTCATTACACAAGAAAAATAAAGATGTTTGCATCTTAACCCTCTCACCTGCCATATGCCAGCGAGGGACTATAGGAGTTTTTATACATTTAGGAAAACACACAAGGTAATTATAGGCCTATTGCTAAAAAAAAAAAAAAGCAATATTTGATCACAGTTAAAAATGGGTCCCGATTTTGAAACACTTTACTAATCACTTATAGGACCGAAGTGAACTAATGCAAGGGGCATATTTAAAGAGGCTACATCTGGGTGATTTTTACCCGAATAAAGAATTAGTTGAGACTTGGGATGGGTTTGAGTTCCTCTTTTGTCTGCTGTCACCGAGTGTTCAGCAGGAGTTTGCCCAGGCAGAGCTCCAACTCTCCCCCTCCCCTTATCTTTAATGGTTCTCTGATAAGGACAGGGTGGGACAAGCGTAAAGAAAATCATTCATTTGACACACACTTCCCTATTCAGAGGCCCTTGTGAGTTTTAAATTGTAAGTCGATTAAAAAAAATTCAAGGAGCCAAACCTGTAGTATTAGCATGATTACATTGAATTACCGTTAAATTCTTTAGAAAAGGTTATCTTCTGGTCTGCTACGGAGCAATCCCTTCCCAAATCAACGAAACATTAAAGAGTGGTCAATTACAACTATTTTAGTTTGAAGGATATCAGGACAACTCTACAGTTGCTGTTGCCCTGCTCGTCTTGCATCACTAATCATTGGCTCTCCCTCCAAACTAAGGGCAGTGATATTAGACTCCTATTCTAACTCCGATTCTATCTCCCAAAGCTGGGGATTTTCAAAGGGACCTTTTCTTACATCCAAAAAAGTCCAAGAAAGTTGGAGCGGCCCGCTGGAATGTGGAAAGGTGCCCTTTCAAAAAGGTGGAGATGGCACCTTTAAATATGTCCCAACATATGCGGAAAGCAATGCAACGTGAGGATTTGCACCTACTCATGTCCTGCTGTGATTTTTCGGGCTTTTCCCCCAGATGTATTCACTGAGATTTCAAGTAATGGAAAGTCAAGCAGTAAAACCCACTCTAAATGGTGACATAATTAGGCTTGAAAAGTAGTCTGCACGCTTTGACCGGCTCCATAGAGTATTATGGAAGAGAAGTTAGGCTTGCCAATTTCAAATACACAAGTTGTCTCAGTGTGATCTATAACACAGACACATACTTGTATATAATCAAAGTAAGTAACACAATAGGTATGTTGTCCAATGTAGGACAACGATTTTGATACAACGTAAACTACAGATGCAGTCATCAATGAACAACACGTCGGTAGTTAAGAAACAACACAATAAGGAGCGCGCTAAGAAAATAGTGTGTGTTATATTGTTTTGCGGTAAAATTCCCATGAAATATCCCACCAGCTTTGTGCTGTGCTAACGGGTGCAATAACTGCTGCAACAACTGTACCTAGTGCAAATTCAAGTGATCACATACTGAGCATTATTTCACAACAGTTTTAACACATATTTTGAGTCCAGCTGGACGCCCTGTAAATGAAGTGTCTATGTACAAAGCAGATTTGGCTGTGCCTGTATTGGATGCATTTCTGAGTTTCGCTGTAACTTTTTGCAAATTGCAGCCGGCTCCCAAGGCATATCGTAATGTTTCCTGCTCAAAATACATTCAAATTCTGTATTTGATTTATTTGCAGATTTTCTCGCAAAAACATAATCCTGTAATCTCTTTAATAAACCGAAAACATTTCCTTTCTCCAAAATAATCAGCCATGTATACGGTTTCCTAGGTCTTATATTTGATTTTAACTGTACAGTAAACAACGTGTTTGTTTTCCAGGCGCATTGAGTGTTTAAAATGGATTCTCTTTTTTTCCCATAACATCCATTACTCTGAAAACTGCTGTGGCCATGTTTTCTGGGCTTAGATTCAGTAAAGAAGCAGTGTCTGCCTACGCGGCCACTTTTAAATAAGTAATAATAACTTTATTTCATATAGTGCTTTCCTCCCAATGGGACTAAAAGCGCTTCCCAATTACAGTATAGCACACGTTCTCCATGAAGCAGACATCGTGCCTGCCCAGGTGAGCTTACAATCTATGGTTTTGGTGCCTGAGGCACAGGGAGATAGTGACTTGCCCACGGTCACAAGGAGCCGAGACTGGGAATTGACGCAGGTTCCCCTGCTTCACACTCAGGCAGCGCCTTTACTCACGGAGCTGCGCCTTCTAGTAGCACCCCATGTCTATTGTAATTGCCATATTGTGCGCACAGAAACGCAGCAAGTATCTGTGCAGCAACTTCTACTGTCCCAAAAAAGGACCATGTATCCCTTATCTCTACTACCTCCGAAACCAACAACATACCCGATGTTAGACTTTTATTGCAGATCTTCTAACCCCATAAGGTTGCCTTGTGCCATTCTAAAGCAATATTAGTCCCTATTATTGCTACTGGGGGAGTTCCATGGATCTACTACTATTTCATAAAAGAAGATCTTGACAGCATATTGTTCCAAACTCTTTTACTAAAGAAGGAACATCGTGTGTTGTGCTGTTGATCGTTACAGGATTCAAATTGCGGTTTACGCAAGCAAATAATACATATATGCGTGCGTCTGCGCTACAAAACTGGTGAAAAAACATGGCGTCATTGCTTGCAACAGAGGTGGTAGCAACGAATACAGTAAGGGATAGACATGAGGCTTTCCTCTAAATGAAATAAGGCAAAGGATCTAAAAGGGCCTGTGGTTTTACAGCGGCTAGGACAATGGACAGCAAAGCGTTTCTTACGTGTCCAAATGTTTCTTGCAATAACAATGTTTTTATTTGGTCGACACTGTACTTTTGAAACTAGTTTAACTAGTTGTGTGCTGGCATATTCTGACATATAACCGTGATAGTTAATGCAATGAAGTTGCTTGACCAAGACCACACAAAGCTAACAGACTGATCTGCAGTGAGATGCTCAAAGCCATAAGCAAATGCGTAGCCTGTTTATGACTAGCTCCCCTGGTCCCACCACTCAATGCCATCTTATTGGCAGTCAGATGGAAGAACTGGTCTTCCTTGGTGCTGGTCCTTGTGAGCCAGTCGGGTAGAAAGAAACATCCCACATGCAGTCTGTAGCCCATTGCTTAAGATGACTGCATATCTAAACCGCTGTACATTTTTGGCTGTTAAGATTGCCCTCTCTGGGGCCACTTTCTAAACCTCTCCGCAGATAATGTTATGAACAGTTCTTTTTACCAGCAAAAATCTGTATCAAACTACAGAATATTGTTCTGAATTTTTCTGACCCCTCCACGTTAACATACAAGTGT
This sequence comes from Ascaphus truei, assembly GCA_036426205.1. Classification (NCBI taxonomy): domain Eukaryota; kingdom Metazoa; phylum Chordata; class Amphibia; order Anura; family Ascaphidae; genus Ascaphus; species Ascaphus truei. The sequence goes on from CM071580.1 coordinate 25,065,143, forward strand.
TTTACAGATTTAGTTACACACTAATATAATAAAACAAACACTGTAGTTCCCAGTGCTACGAGAGGGAGAGTCAAAGATAGAGGACAATTAAGGAATGTAGTTCTCACTGGAAACACATTTCTGTAAGTGTTAACCAGGCTTACTATGTCTTCGAGGCTCATCGGAGAACCCATCTTTCAAGGCAGCATATACTTCATTTGAACTATACACTCTTATTCAACATGTTGAGAAGCTGCTTTTCATACACAAATTCTCTTCTCGCTAGGTTTATTTTTCTGTCTGGTGCACCTATTCTTGCATTATATAATCAGAACTCGGTATTAAGGTCACTAGCATACATAGACTGGGAACTGATGTGTCATGGAAGTGCTACGCAAAAATCACAAATGATTTCAGATATTTGATAAACTACTGTATTCCCTCGATTCCAAGACGCATCTTTTTTAACCTTTTAACGTCTGAAATCGGGATGCGTCTTAAAATCGATGTCTTTGAAAAACGGGTACCGGTATTTGTAACTGGTTTCTGTACCAATATGGACACTAATGCGATGCTACCACACCTTCTATTTGTCTCCCGAATCTTGGTTGGCTGCGCTGCTGCCGCATTGTTCCACGCACTTTAGTTGTACGCGCTTCCCCGTCTATGTCTTCCTCATCCTCATAGGCTGAACCACAGAGCTCTCACCTCTCACCCCGCTGCCTCATCCAATCCCCTGGCCGCTTTCTTCGTGGTGGCCGGCGGGTCGGGCCCGTACAGTGTTGCTTTCTGCTCTCAACCCTCCAGCGGGCAATCCGCGCACCCCGGGCCCAGCATGGGAGAGGAGCCCGGCCTCATAGACAACGCACAGCACCTAGCAACCACCAGGGGCCTATGAGACCAGCCGGGCCATCTCGGGTGAGATAACCCCACTATGCGGGTAAGAGCAGGAATCACGGGTGTGAGAGAGAGTAAGGGAGAGTCACAGATATGTAACACACAAATATATCTGTATTTGTATATGCACTACATTTTATAGAACACAGAAGGTGAGTGTATATCGGTATATATATATATATATATATATATATATATTATTAAATCAATGGTGCGTCTTACAATCGATGGCGTTTTAGTCTTGAGGAAATACAGTACTTCTTGATTAAGAGGAATCAACTAGCAATGCTTTCCTCCATCACTCGTGGTGCTGAAAATGATATGTTAACCTTTACAGTGCCAGGGGTCCGGTGGCACCAGTGTACCTTAGGAACCCAAGGACTTCTGGTCATGAGATTGCTCCCGTAGTGATGGCATGACAACCGCCACCAGGCGCCAGATGCCGGAAAGGGAAGTGGAGGTCTGCCCAAGCACCCCCCAAAAAACAAGCATATAAAGAACCTGGTACGACCTAAGGGCCCCCGGCGTGGCAAGGGTCCAACAGGTATGTTATACGGGTACTGTAAGTGTTAAACCCCGCTATAACGCAGGGAGGTTTCACAGAGATATAATGCAGGGACCCATGTTCAGGTGGGAGATGCAAGAACTTTTAGTTATATGTTTTGCACAAGTCCGGTATAAAGGGGTCTGAAATACATGCCACCTCTTCTTTTCGTTTAGCATGTACGAAAACAGAAAATGTCAGGGGGTCTCGCCAAGTTAATATTTTCGGGAAGAGAAAGAATAAGAGGAGCAACGTCAAAAAACATGACCTTACAATCATCACAATAGAGAGAAACTGCCTGTCCGTCTCTTCTTACGCGGAGAGCTGCTATATTAGAACAGACAGCTGTTGCCACTTCAGCAAAGAATGGGTTACAAAAGAAAGAAGAAAAAAAAAAAGATGGCATTAACAAAATGAAAATTACGGTGTAAACAGTTCATAAAATCTCACAGCCCTGATGTCGCTCTAGATCATTAAATTTCTGCAACAATTAGACCTTTTCTCACGGCAGCAAATTGGACCGGTTGCCATGGCAAATCTGAGCCCTTAAGTCATATATCTGTGATTGCAGAAAGGTCAGACTCAGACAGCCTAATAACTCAAGAAGCTGTTTGACAGATTCCATCGGAGCATGGTCACATAACAGCATAAAACTATGTCGGCAGTTGTTAAAAGCAGGGGGTCAGGGAAAAGGTTAAGGTTATGGAATGTTTTTGCTTCAGTAAACTCAGTCAGATAATGTGTCTAACCAGCTTTAGATCTAAAGAACATTATTTTAGGTAGGAGGTCAAATCAATAACTATTTTTCCATCCAAGACGACTACAAAATATGAAACATTGGGGGGGCTAGGTATGTTTTGTAGAACTCTGCCCACTTAAAAAATTCTGGGGAACTCGTGTTATCCGTTGAAGCCTTAAGTTGACAATGTCTTTAAAATGGATTGCTCTGCACCGATGGTGCATCGTGAAAGGAGAATAACACTAAATCGTTGGTCTGCAGAAATTAGGCATATTTTATGTTTCATTGTAGTTAAAAGAAAACCATACTTGCTGTATTCAATGTACTACTCAAAACACTCACATAGTAATACACACCACAACAAAATAAATGTATTTTTTAATGCTCCAAGTGTCTCACCTGGCGACAGGATGCAAGTTTTCAAAGGTACACTTTCAAATACAAACACCTGCAATCGGCCCATAGGGGTTATGTCAAAAACGACATCGGACACAATGCAATGACCAATTTAATATCACAATGTATCACTGTATTTGCTCAAGTCTTTAAATATAAATTGAGATACAGTATATATGCTGCTCTGACAAAATATATAAATAAATTAAAATTCATTACGATTTACTCGTTGCACTTTGAACTAATGTACCGAACTAAGCAGGGACAGTTTAACTTGCATTTGCCACTACATTGGTGACATTTCTATGGAGAATAAAGTAATTTATTTAACTGTTGCCGACTGTTTTAAGAGGAAACGTTTCCAAGGAAAAGCTTCCATCTATCACACTCGTTACAATGTTCAATTTTAAAATACTCCACCTTGCATTTCTCATTTTAAAAACCACATCCCACAGTCAGAGTGTAACCTCGTGACATTTACTATACATGCAACTCAATACGAAGGCAAAAAATACAAAATAAATCTATAAAATTAGAAGCCATAGCAATCTACACATACTTTAACCCATTCCACCTCCCGCGCATTCACATCTTTACAAATATATCAATACTTAACCCGTAGTATTAGAAGCAGAAACCTTTGACTATTTGTGTTATGCCAGAAGGTCATTAAAAAAGCGTTTTCCTGCTACATTGTGCCACGGGCAGCTGCTTAACACGGACTTAATATTTAACCCCTTCACTGCCAAGGGGCCCGCCAACACATTGCTGAGCAATACATTGTTGGCCACTCTGGCAATGCAGCGGTTACATTACACCCATGTCTTGAAAGCCGTGTAATAATCAAGGTATGTTCTGTTTCTGCCATCATAGTTATTCAAGCCCACCATATAGTTTGTCATTTTTATTCAATTTATTTATACGCGAGAAACACTGAAAACTGCTACAATGGTCTCAATTTTCCTTTTGGCAAAGGTAAACAACCCAACTGTAAATGGTTCAACAAAGTCATCTGTAGTTCCTGAGATTAAACCATAAGTGTTTGTCACAGCTGGGAATTGTTACAAGCTTCAAGTATGGATATTAGAGCAGGAAGCTTCATTTGAAAGTCTAAAAAGCACCACCCTCGAAGGGCCTTATTCTATATTCAGGATTTTACCCCTGTCCCTGGAGTCTGGGTCAGAGTAACCCCAAGGCATACTTGACGTCACGATATTGGAAGATAACGCAACATTATACTATAATAACAGGATGTTAACCTTATGCTAATGAGATGTAGTTCAGATATGATATTTTTGAATACAATTAGTTTTGTGGATACCATGTTAACTAAGGAAATATAATGTTTGTTCCCCAACTTTACTTAATGAGCCTAGATTTGCAAAGCTGTGTTGAGTTGGGAAGCAAATTATCTACACGTGGTGGGGTGGACAACTCCAGTCCACAAGGGCCACCAACAGGCCTGGTTTTAAGGATGTCCCAGCTTCAGCACAGGTGGTGAAGTCTTCGACAGCCACTGAGAGCCACTTGTGCTGAAACAGGGATATCCTTAAAACCTGACCAATTGGTGGCCCTTGAGCACTGGAGTTGCCCCGAGCTACACAGCACAATTTAAGAAATAACTAAAACGGTAAAAGCCGAATTGAAAACGCCAATATACATTGCCAAGTTTAATTGATCCCATACAGCGATATGCCAATATGTTCCCTTATCATTCCATGTAACTTGCTTTGTATACACCTCCTATATTGGCAGGGGAATCTTGGCAGTGCACATGTAATCAATCCAAACCAACACAGTAAAAAGGTGCAATGTGCGAGTTATAACAAACACAGTCTCTCTCTCTCATCTTCTTCCTAACTCTATACTCCGGCGGTTCTCAACTCTTTTTTTTTTTCCCCACCCACAAGGAAGCCCCCTATTTATGGAAAAATGATGGAGTGCCTGAGTAATTTTATCAACAGTTAGAAGCTGAAATGAAACTCCTGATTACACCCAAAGTGTTATAAATCATATTTCAAATGAAAGTTTTGCCAGAATGGAAGTTTGTTAATGGAACGCAAAAATACTGGAAACACATTGGGAGCACTTACTAAGGTTAGTCTGAGACACCCTTGAGAGACACAAGCACCATACTTGAAAACGTTCTCCAATCTAGGGTCACCTTTCCTTCTTGGTTGTGGCACTTGAGATATTCAATTGTATTATTTGTTTTACAAGGTGGCGTATACAATGTCTATCATTCCGTTTTTGAATATTATACCAGGTGCAAAGAAAAATACATGAAATTACAACAAGGGCACTTGGTATTTGTGACCACTTCCACTGCGTACAACGCATTATGTCATATGCGGAGGTGGTTTTGCGAACGGATTGAAAATTACTTTGCCATTATGAATCAGCAGATTGGTTGTTATAAGGTATCACATCCTACAACCAACATGAGAGTTCAATGAAATTATATCGTGTACAGAGCTTTTAAAACGGGACAGGTGTCTTTCATGTGCACTGTGAGAATATTTATTTTATATTTTGATCAAATGTTTTACCAGGAAGTAATACACTGAGAGTTACTGCTCATTTTCAAGTGTGTCCTGGGCACAGAAATATGATAACACACGGTTGCATTAAATTAACAGTAGTAATACATTCAATTTACAGACGAAGTTAAAACTTGTGCTCGAACAGGTAGGGTAGGCCTGCAATGTGTTGCGTTAGAACAGCGGTGCACAAAGTGGGGGCGCTAGATTGTCTGGGGGGGCGCAGCTGTTACAGGCCCCATGCTTCCCCGAAGGCATTTAAATAAATGCCGGGGATCGCATGAGGCCTCTGTAACTGGTTTACTTACCTTGGTTCCAACAACGCTTCTCCATGGCAACCAATGTCAAATGACGTCACGTTGCCACACAACCCCGCAATGTCATTTGACGCCGGGGCCATGCAGGGGGGGGGGGGGGCGAGCCAGAGGAGAGAGAAAGGGGGCGCACGAAGATAAGTTTGCGCACCCCTGCGTTAGAAGATGCAGTAGATAATACACCCGAAGAAAAGACCTGCGAGGTTTTTAAATCTCTGTACACTATAATTCTAGTTTTGAAAAATTCTCCCCCAAACGATATCTCAACCTACAAATTGTAACAGCCACAACCAGACGAATTCACCGTGCCACTTGTTGCTTAATTCAGCATATCTTTATTAGTCTTCAGTCGGTGGTGCAGAAACAGGAAGTGACAACATTTGGCCGGCCACGCCTCCCTTCGTCGCACCTGATGAACAAGTGGTCTGGTGAATTGGTCTGGTTGTGGCGGTTACAATGTGTCTGCATGTATGCTCTTAAGAGGAGGAGTGCCAGGGCCCCTCAACACATCGGCATGGACGACTCCACCACAATAAGTGTACAAGAACAGCATCCCGGGAGGTTACGAGAGGTAAAGAGGAAGCAAATCTCAGCCTACACCACATCTGCACTTCTCCAAGTCCTATACAGCTGTAAGACTTTGAACAATTATATAGATACATTTGCATATACGGCATACATACATTACCCGTACGAGTATCTAACCCAGGGAGAATTTGGCTAGGGTTCTACTCTATGGACATGTGTCTTTTTTCAACCTAATTTCTATGTAACTATATATATCTTTCTCAAAAAAATCTCTTGGAGACGTTGCACCTTTTACCACATGTTCCGTCAGCTTTGTCTTTCACAGGATGTTCGAACATCTTGGGATCATCTGCCGTACAGACACAATGTGAAAGCCCACAAGGGTTTTGGCTGCGCAAAAAAGAAATGCTCATACCAGTAACTTCCTGGGAAAATTCCTTCATAATGATAAAGGAAAAAGCACATGACGTAGCATCCGTGTATTTATTAGGATCAGGCTTGCTCCTAAATTGACCGTTTGATTGTGCAGTTGCAGATTCTTAGCTATAACCAGTTAGCGGCAATACCAGTGACTAACGGATCGCCGCTGCGTTTTCAGAAGCAAGGAAATGGAAGGTGAACGGGCAATTTGCTATGAAGCGGCCTTCTCCTTGTTAGGGAAGCTGTAAGCCTCATTCCAACACTAGCTTCTATGCATTTGAAGAGCAACTTAAAAAGGAGCAATCCATGCAATATCCTACATGTGTTTTAAATTTTTTTTTTTTTTTTAAATCAGTATTATATAACACTTTTTTTTTTTTCATTTTAAAATTCAACACTTAATGGCATTTTAATGAGTTAATACACTGAGCATCATTTGCTTTCTATAGCAGCCTTTAGCCACCTCCCCCGCAGTACACGATCTTTGTAATACTTTCCTGTTTGTGATCATTTGTTGCCAATATTCCCAGCAGTTTGAGCTGCAAACTGTAAAATATATAATGATACCCAAGTAATATAAGAATACATTGTAGCTGCTGAGTTGGGCTGATCTTGTAGCCCCAGCGCTGCTGCGTGCACGTCATGCATACTTCTGTAATTGGCTATAGCAGTTAGTCAAGTGCCTGCAGGCGAAGAGGCGCGTTGACGCGGCAGCGTTTTGGAGGAGACGATACATTTTGTCTTCTCAGGCGGCTGCCACGTGAGCTGGTTCAGCTAATGAGGGCGAACCAGCTTCGTGACGCGTCCGCCACGCCTCCCCAATCTCCTGCAGCCATGTTCACAGATCGCTGGGGCTGCAGGTGTGCGCGCGGCGCGTCGGTAGTATAAGCTCTGCCTTACACTGACTTAAAGATTGATTTCAAACTGAAAGGCTGCCATTTAGTGAACCCTGGGAAGCAGGATTTTGTTGATCGATCATGGGAGAACTAATTGATCGGCAGCTTAGGAAATTAGTTTTCAATAAAGGCTATCAAATTCTGCATTTATTAAAAAAATAAAAATATTGTGTGGGTGTGTGTGTTGGTGTGTGTTGGTGTGTGTTGGTGTGTGTTGGTGTGTGTTGGTGTGTGTGTGTGTGTGTGTGTGTGTGTGTGTGTGTTGCTTGGATTGCCTCTTTAAGAACATCAATGTATGAAGATGCTGTGTGCCAATCTGTTTTCACGTGTATTTGTCAGCATTTTAGGGAGTGGCTATTGATTTGACACTATAAATGTTATTAACCGTACCGATAAATAATAATGCCGTTTCAAAAATTGCCAATAAGCCGTGAATATGAATAGGATATACTGCTTAAAGATATACAATAACTAGCCACGCGCAGGAGGAGCAGGAGAATGGGGGAGAAATACGTTATGTTCCTTACGGGAACAGACATGTTATACTGCGCTAAGCTTTTTAATAAGTTGAAATACAGCAAGGATAAGAAAAAAAAATATTTCCTATTATGGCTAAAGTACAAAATATCTTTATATATCTTAAATTACAATTTTGTGGCGCGTGCAGAAAACCGGAAATTTAAATAGTGTTAGATAAACGGTGACGTCTTAAAGTACATGTGGACCTCGGTTATCCAACGGAATCCGTTCTGGAAAGTAGCGTTGGATAGGGAAACCGTTGTAAAGTGAGTGCTATGTTAGGCTGCGCTTATAGTGCCGGCGATGTCAGGCTACGGTCGCTGGAAAAATCAAATTGAGATGACTTCCAGCGATCGCGACCAAGCCGTCACTCCGTCAAGTCGCGCTTACTATAAGCGCACGCGGCGGCGGCAATGCATTTGTTTTGCCGCGACGTCGTCGGCACTATAAGCGCAGCTTAAATCAGCTAGGGTAAGCGTCGGATAAGGCATTCCGACATCGGAAAACGTCCTCATAGGATCGCATTGCGACGCGTCGGATATGCCGTCCGTCGTACAGTGAAGCGACGGATAACGAAGACCGCCCGTATTGTGAAACTGCGCCCACATAAAAACCATGAACGGCTGATTTAAAGGATTTTTCTGATATACTAATCCAGTATCTTTTCATTCGATGCTTGTCCTAACAGCATTACCGAGTCGCTGCCCATACGGTTTATTAACCTGACAATATGTGGCTTCTTGTTGATTCCCATTTGCGACTTTTCTCAATCAATGGAGGACAGCAGTCTGGTGCCTTATTTCAATAATCTGGGTAATTTCTCTTTCATTAAGTTTTTTTCCTGCTCTTCTGGAGCTGATTTCTTTTCTTATGCTAAATAGTTTTGAATATTCTTTGCCAGGATATTTATGCTGCAGCATAGTCTTATTTCTATTTTTGGAGAATAAACTCCGTCTTTAAAATAATTTAATAGCTTAAACAGCGCAACGCATCTTTACAAAGTTTTGGAAGGCAGCATAGTAGAATAGAAAGGATGCAATTATGGCCCTTTTTCAACATCAGGCAAAAAATGACAGTACCATGGTTTTAGTAAATGTCTTCCAGGCAGACCTGTGAATAGCTGTGATGAGATGCAGGAAACAAAGAAAGTTTGCAGCACATGTATCAAAAAGGGTTTTTTTTTTTTTTTATGTAATTTCTTTTAAGATCCTGAAGCTTCCTGCTCTGATCACAGGCCAGGAAGGAAAAAAATGTACCATTTACACTACAAATAACTACACGTTGTGCATGAAATGTCAGATCTTTAAAGCATATGGCATTCATAGACCTGAAACCAGTGACTCTGGCATATATCTGCACAGTGGCACAGTCATCTAATTACACCTTTAAGGTGAATAAAATTACCACTTGTGAGCACATTCACACATGTCAGACAGGTCTGCAACCCTGCCTTTCCCCATTATCTCTTAGCAAACAGTGCCTCCACTGCAGCTAGGGATTCTGGGTAATGACATGCAAATGAGTACACAGTGTGCCACTCTTTACTTCTTATGCATTTTAACATGGAACGCTAAAAGCTTGTGTGTGCCGTATTACACAGCTTTTCCGCACAGCCTGGGTTACAGAACCTTTAAAGTTAAAAGTACAGCTCAACCCCGTTACAACGCGAATCCACTTATACCGCCATGAAAGCGCGGCTCACAATTTTCGTATTTATGAATACTTTACAACATGATTATTGGTGTCTTAAATACTTTATTGTACAATGCACACAATTGTACATTATTTCTAACGCGATCCGCTTACAGTATATCACAATGTGATTCTTTGGACCCCCAGCGCAGCGGTATATAGGGGTCGAGCTGTATTACTTTCCCGTTCTACTTGTCGCGTCTCCTTTCATTTGAACAATCTCACCTATGCAGCAAGTCTCAGATAAGTGGCTAAGCACTACAGAACATCATGTGCACTGTTCAGGTTTTTATTCTAGTAATCTAGGCTGCAAATCATTCCTCCAATATCTTAATTACCAACAGAAGATGCTCACAAAGCCTGACCAATAATAGAGGGTGCATTATTCCACAGCATGACTCCTCAACCAGTTCTCTAAACGGGTTCATATCTGTAAAATTAATTGTAATGTAATTACAGATAATGTAAATGTAAAAAAAAACAAAATGATATACTTACATTTGCAAGCACTTATAACATTTGTGTATGCATGTATATAATATATATATATTATTTATTTTGAACCTGCTGCTACCAATTTATTAAAGATGCTTTTAGCTTTATTCCTGTAGCCCCTTCACCTTTTTGCTGTGCTACGTTTTTTCTCCACACCAACACTAGTAACAACGTATCTGAGAAACCGATGATCCCCAAAACTAAAAAGAACGAGGTTCAGCTCTACAGGACCTTTTTATTCCAATGCAGTTATAAAAAACAAATAAATAAAACCTAGATTGCAGTTCTAAGCATAAACCCTTTTGTTTAAAAAAAAAAAACAAATCGTAAGGGACGCAGAAAGTTCAGATATTTCTGTCTGTCTTCTGCAGTTTCTCTGGCATTTGTGACGTTTTCTGACAGCCACGAGCCCCTGAAACACTGGGATGAAGTATCTCAGGAAAGTGGCACAGATACCAATCAGTTTACAAGAGAGACTATTTTGGGCCAATTATTGGAGCAGGTCATCGTGCCAGTGATCAGCTTACACTTTAGTAATGCCAGGTCAGATATAATGGACATTGCTGTTTATAATATATCTTTTATTAGAGCATCCTGCATTTTTCATAAATATAAACATTTAGGACCCATTTTTCCAAGGTCCTTCCAAAGACTACAATTCTGCACCGCACCACACGCGCCACACACCCTATCATACTTTGTTTTTTTATTTTGTTTTGGTTTGAACTCCTTTGCTGCCGGAAGAGCCAGCAAAGCACAGCAGAGTAATGTGGTACTGGCTTCTGTGTCAGGAAAGCAGTTAATATCAGCCAGAATAAAGCCTTCTTTGCCTCCCACTCAAACCAATAATAAAAATCACAACATGTATTTTTTATTAAGACACTTGCAGGCAAGGTCTTATACAGAGCCACAGGGTTTGTTAATAAAATACATCGCTCTGCAGTCCCTACATAAGAGTGAGTTATTTTGAAAAGAAGTCCAAGCTTTCACACTGAGTTAGAACGGGTGACAACATTGTCAGCCGCATGGACTTCCCTGTCTTGTTTATATTAGTTGGGTACTTAACCTTCTGTGGCTGTCCCTTTAGCCAATGCATCTATTTTACGTTCTTTAGGTAGATTTAAGAGATTTTAATTAATGCCATGGGAAAATCTCATGGAGGTTAGCCAAGTGTCCTAGCAGCGTTGGCATGGACAAATTAAAAATAATACATCCCTGCGATTTCTTATATCCTCTTTGATAATTGATATTATTAGGTTACAACCCCTAGTCTTCACCAATCCAATATAGCTATATATATTACTGTCTGCTGTAACAGTTACTAAGTTATGGGTAATGGAAAATAAATATACTTGTAGTCACTTAAAAAACGATTTTCTTTGGGGTGGCATTTTGAAATTTGGTGCTATCAGTCTGTAGGAGAATTATTTTATAGTAATCACACTCAGAAGGTACTTTATTGCCACCCACATTGCGCTTTAATTAGCTTATATCAAGCCTGTCACGGGGAAAACCCTTAATATTGACAGGAGCACCCAAGTATTAAAGGGATTCCCATTTTCAGATTTCACTGATAAATAAACACCAACCAATTATGCACTTTTGGTTAAATCCGAGATATATATTTACAGTTGATATATATACACACACAGTGGTTGACAAATCACCAAAAAATCTACTCGCCACCTAGTACCAAACGTGTGCTGCTTGGGCCAATATTTGCTCGCCCGGGGGTTAAATCCACTCGCCCGGGGCGAGCAAATGTATAGGTTTGTCGAACACTGTGTATATATATATATATATAATGAAAAAAGAAAAAGAATCCCACCAAAAGCACTCTAGCAATAGTAAATAATGATAGGATTTATTCAATGAAAAAACACATGGATTATACAGTATTAAAACAGTCCCCTCGGAACCCCGAAAACATGAGTTCTGGTTAATGCACAAAAATTAATGAAAGTATAGTGCATACAGCAATGGATAATAGTATGCAAGTTAAATAACGCCAGAAAATGTAAGTAACATACTCATATAACCCAAGACCGGCCGGTCAAAAAAGGAGGGTTAGTAAAAATTGGACACTGAATCTATCTGTGTAGATACAAAATTATAGTACCACTCAACAACCAGCAACAAATAGAATGTGTGTAAAACAAAAACACACAATACAATACAAGAACCATGCTGTATAAGTACAATAGTCACCACTGGATGATAGGTATAAAGATCCTGTGGAGGAGATGGAGTGATAACAGAGCTGTAGAAGTCAGTATCCACTGAAAGTCCTGAGCCAGGTTGGGGGGTTCCAGGGGAGTACAAACACAGCCTATATATATATATATATATCAACAGAAAGTGCCTAATTAAATATATATATATATATATATAGGGGCTGTTTTGTACTCCCCTGGAACCCCCAACCTGGCTCAGGACTTTCAGTGGATACTGACTTCTACACCTCTACATATATATATATAGTCAACAGAAAGTGCCTAATTAAATATTATAATATATATATATATATATATATATATATATATATATATATATATACTAATATATATTATATATATATATATATATATGCTCTAATTTATAAAAAAAAAATTATACATACTGTATATATACATAATTATAATTTTTTTTATAAATTAGAGCATATATATATTATTTTTTAATTAGGCACTTTCTATTGACCGTCTGTCTCTAACACATCAGCTACTGACAGTTAACTAAAAAAAAGACAAAGATGACACAAAGTAACACATTAAAAACATAAAAACACTTAATTTTATTCCAAAATAAAACTAATTTTTTACAAATAAATACTGGAAAGCAGAATCTGTGATTATAGTGTTAGTGCATGATGCATGTACAGGCATACCCCGATTTACCACATTCCCGTGGTGTACATTAATGCGGGGTATGCCTGTACGGCTTTAACACAACAGCCAAGGAACTTTGAGATTTACATGTGCTTAAAATGCAACAATCGCTGTAGTGTGTATATTAAGGGAAGCCAGTGGCTTTATTTGCCATCTAATTAACATTAAGACCGGGAGTAGCCCAACTCCAGTCCTCAAGGGCCACCAACAGGTCAGGTTTTCAGGATATTCCTGCTTCAGCACAGGTGGCTCAATCAACAACTGAGCCACTAATTGAGCCACCGTTGCTGAAGCAGGGATATCCTGAAAACCTGACCTGTTAGTGGCCCTTAGGACCGGAGTTGGCTGCCCCTCATTTAGACGCCATTGTTCCCCTCTTTTCCCATGTGTGCGTTAGCTTCCGATTTGAAGGGTCGTTATAAAGTAGGAAGAGTTTCTAAATACACATATTATAATGGGATGTATCCAGTTCTATACAGTACCTGCTCGCTTCACTTTTTCCTGCTGGTGGCGTTTGAGGCACTAGGTCACAAATCCAGGGTAGAGGATCATGAGAAGAGTTCTCCCTTCCCTACTATGCATTTTGAAATTGCGAATCATGTGCGAATCAAAAGCAAATTGCCTTTACAATGAGGGTAGCAGGACAGGTTTACATCCAAACACAACCACGTTCTATTTAAAGTCATTAGCCATTTGCAGTCTTGAATGTCTGGGAAGAGACAAATTGTGTATTCCCCAGTGGAATTTCTATCAAAGTCTAAGCTGGTTTCAAATTCTAACTCTGAGCGTTTGGGAGCCTGATTAACATCCTTCCTAATCAAGAGGGGAAGTGCAGAGAAATATAGTACAACAGGAGCATAAGAAGTCAACTTTTTGTATGGTTTTTCTTCAACATAAGTGACAAAATAGCCTTTCGTGATTATATAGTTTCTTTATTTTCATAAGTGGGCAATTAATCAAACCTCACTGAAATGTTTCACTTAAAACAAACACTGTATAGGGCACTGTTACCATTTATATATACCTCCCAAGTTAGAATATCAGGCAGAATCTTCTACAAGAACGTTCACTCTGGTGTAGCAGAAAAATATATTTCTTCTCCCGATCATAGTAATGGTGAAAATTAAATGAGGTGTATGTTGAAGAAGCATTTGTCTAGTAGTTAAAAAGGTGGAGAATATATACAATGTGTTCACAAAGCGTTTGGATGAAAGAATGCACATTCAATGAAGTTACAATTAAAACATAAATGCATATTTTAAAATACATACGTTTCTTCCTGTGGTCCACCAAACCAATGGCTTGTTTTGTTGAACATTTAGCAAACCAATTGTCCCCAAGTAAAACAGTAACTTCATTAGTTTGGACAAGTTTCCCAGGCATGAAGGCAAGCGGGCCAAACGGTACCTGCCAAAGTTAGGAACATCTTCAGAAACATAACATCAATGTGTGATTATACAATACAGTCTGAAGCAAACCTACTACTTCAGTCTAGCTCATGGACGGGCAACTCCAGTCCTCAAGGGCCAACGCCAGGCCTCTGGGATATCCCCGCTTCAGCACAAGTGGCTCAGTCATGACTAAGCCACTGATTGAGCCACCTGTGCAGAAGCAGGGATATCCTGAAAACCTGACCTGTTGGTGGCCCTTGAGGACTGGAGTTGCCCAGCCCTGGTCTAGCCACTTCAGACCATATCTTTAGGCTGAGATTCGCTAAGCAGCAAGGCCTCAACGCGAATCGTGGCTTAGTGAATCGTGGCTTAGTGAATCTTGGCTTAGTGAATCGTGGCTTAGTGAATCGTGGCCTTACAAAATAATTAAAAAGCTATTTAAAAAAAAAAAAAAAGCACGTATAACATGGTACAAATAGGATCTTGAACTATAGTACTTTTTTTCCACAAACAAAAAAATCTTGAGCTATAATATACATACAATTTCCTTTATAGGTTCACATCTCAGCATTTTTTCTTTTTACAAACAATGATTACATACTGTAGGTAAACTAAATACAAGAAACATTTAACTGAACACGGACAACTAAAAGTAGAAGATCAAAAGCTAAATAATAAAATAATTAAATTAAATTACCTGCGGAATGCACTTAATGCAATTTGTATCTTATGTTGTGCTCTATATAATAACCCAGTGTCATCACTGAAAAATAAACAAATAAGCATTCTACAATGGGATACATGGCCTTTTTTGAGCAGCTATAAGAAGTAATTAGACTTTCAGATTATTCCATGGTTACCTCTCTGTCTGTCTCTATTTCCTTCAACTTGTCAGAAGCATCCATTCTGTTCCCTCAAAGATGTTCCCTAAATACAGTGAGTGTTTTTCTCATCAGGGAGTCCAAATATACCTCCCATTTTTTTGAAGATGTCCCAGTACCCTTTTCTGTGTCATTCATTACATCAATTCTTTCAAGTTGAATCATTTCTAAAATGCCTGCTTTTAGGTCTTTGATGAAGGGTAGGCTGGACCTCAACCAGTATCTAAGGATCAACGTTTTTTCAGTGGGAGTGTAAATGTCGGGACAGCCGGTATCTTCATAGTCATTTGTCTTTCCCAGTCTCTCCCCCCATTGTTTCTCTACATTAAATATTTATAATCCATAGTAAAAGTAATGTAGGTATTAGGAACAGAGTAACTTTGTGCCAGAATGTTACTATTTTAATACAGGACCGGTAGCAACGTATCACATTTGCTTTATGGTATTTACATTTTGGACTTCCTCCAGCCCTTTTGCTTTCTAACGGAGAGATTTTTGCCATGGGAAAATGCTCTAATTAAGACGATATAAATTTCTTGTAAGGCTGAAGATAAAACATTTCAACGTATTGGTGTCATTTTCCAAACAAGTGTTCCATTCCAGGAAATCTGCAAGGTCTTTTCTCTATGCAATTGGAGTATTGGCTCATACGGAGTTTGCTTGGAGGGAAACTTGGAGAGCATATAAAGAGATTATTTTAAATTTGGAGGATTTTTTGCAAATCAAATATGAAGATGTAACTTCCAGAGACTCTGAAAAAGTGTCTTAATAGAACATACTCAAAATTGTTTATTAGGAAGGGTAAAATTATCTTACAGTAATTGTTCGAAGGACTTCCCGATTTTGATTATCTATAAACTCTTTCGTTTGACCTCAAACCAAAAAGTGGATTTTTGAGAGTTGCATGTCATTTCCCAGAATTTCTTGCTGCAGTGGAAGCACTGTATGCTAAGAGATAAAGGGGAAGGACAGCATTGCAGATCTGTCCGAGACGTGTGAATATGCTCACATGTGGGATTTTTATTTGCTGTACGGTAGAAGGTTTGACACTTTTTTACCCACCATAACTTGTGTGGTCGAAACCTATCCGAGCTGATGAGACCTAAAAGGTGAGTAGGTTAACAAGCTCTGAACTTCTGTAACCCCGGCTGTGCTGAAAAGATGTGTTATGTGGCAGGCGTAATCTTATAGGGTCCATGTTAAATGGATTTGAAGTTAAAGAGGACACCAAGCGCTCATTTGCTGATTTCCCAGAATCCCTGGTTGCAGTGGAAACACTATATGCTAGACGATAATGGCAAAAAGCAGGATTGCAGACACATGCGAATGTGCTCACAAGGGATATTTTTATTTGCTGAGAACTGGAGGAAATTCCGGGTTATTGTTCAAGGTAAACAGAGCGACATGGGCTCCCCCCGCCCCCTCTTTTACATGCTGTTTTCTAGCGATTCACATGGAATTTTATTTGGCGAGGAAGAAGATCAAACTGATGGATCAATAGGTTTAAAAATCTGAATTTCCAAGTTTTGGATTGTATAAACATCGCTTAAAATGTAACCCTTGAACTGCTGGTGGGCTCTGAAACAGTTCAACATTCACTTTAGGCCGCCCTCACCTGTTGTCCATTGGATATGTATAATCACTGGAAGCTGATCGATATATCCAGATCCAGCATTCTTACAGATGTTACAAGGACATAAATATATTACTGAACAGAGCCAAATTATTATTAATTATTATTAAATTAGCATCAGTCCACAGAAGATTTGCTATAAAAGGATTTAAATAAAGACAACAAAGAAACCAAAATAGTTTAAAAATGAAAGATATAAATCAACAATACAGTCTCACTCCTTCCATTCGTAAACTAGAAAGGTCATTTCAAAACTTTATTAGAAACCAAGCGTCACAATAAGAAGCATCTCCATATTAAACGCAGGTATTTGGCAGATTATGGCACTACATAATGATGTACTTAATTTCCAAAGGTTATGTCAACCACTGAAAGACATTAAGAATATAAACGATAACACACGCTTTACATACCATGACATCGTATGATAGTTTGTCGGGCAACGTGCCAAGTCGCTCCTGGAGTGCATCATAATCACTTTCTACCTTGTTCCTATGAAGAAAAGTATTTATAGTGGTTAAAAACTGCTCTTTAAAACACAATGCTTGGCTAAAAAGACCTCACATTATAGTGTGCAACGTGTGATTGGATTTAACCCAGCGAAGACGGTCTATAAAGTGGTAACCACAATCGTATATTCCAACAGCCCCAGCATCTCACTTACGATTCATACTAATAACATCTACAAAGCTCGTTTTTAGAACACCTTAGCATGTCAAAGATTGCACAACATTGGAAAAAAACAACACATTAATGAATGTTTAATTAAAAAAATACATATAGTTAAAAAATATATATATACACATACACACCCGTATGTGTAATTTACACTAACACATACAGTACATAGGTGTATGCATTTACTGTTACACTGGAACAAACCAAAGGTTGATACACCGTGAAAAATATGTTTTCATGTAATAGGAAACTACATCCTACTGCCCATCTCTGCTGCAACTCCTCCATAACGATGAATTAAAGCAGCACACACTCATTTTGCTTTCATTTTTCCACGTCAATGGTTAGCATCCAGTTGACTTTTAATATTTAAAAAGGTTTTAATAGGAAACGTTAGTCACTATGGAATTGCTAAGCTGTAAGCACAAGGCTTTCTGTGGCATTGCCATTTTGGATTTCTGCTGCTTGAAGGCAACATGCTATATGAATTCCACCAAAGTTCAAGGTTATTCATGAGACCAACTTACGTGGTATGAATGCCACTAAAGGAGAGCTGCAAAGTTAGACAGGATTTATGTAGTGTGTGTGTGTGTGTGGTATGTGTGTGGTGTGTGCGCATGTGGTGTGGGGGGAGATATATATATATATATCCCATTTAACACATATTAGAAAAGTAATATAATTGTGCACTAACCCACATGAAATGAAAAATGACACATTTAAGATTTCATAGCATATATGACGTTTAGGTCTGAAATCTTAACTTCAAACAAGCTATGAATTAGTAGAGAGCCCCGATACTGACCAACGTGAGTTTGTGTGTATTTTATAGGTCAAAGCATAAGATGGAAAAAAGTGTGTTAACATAGGGGTGCTCAACTCCAGTCCTCAAGCCCTCCCAACAGGCCAGGTTTCAGAATATCCCAGCAAGGGAGGGGGTGGGGGGGCTTCATGACCGGAGTTGAGCACACGAAAAGCAAGTAGTCTCCCCATGATCGAGGTCAAGTAAGGAATGTCAGCTGCATTTAATCTAACTACAACAAATACTGTATGTAAGCTTTTTTGTATTGATTTTAAAAGCTAATTGGTGTGCCCTGTTTTTTGTAACATTGGAATATTATCATCAGTTGGTGGGACTGATCCTTGTTTAACAAACACCCACACAATTAATAGATATATATTGTTAATAACTGCAGTATCTTATTTATTTAACTGCACAATTCCTTTCTTACTGAGGCATGTTTTTTTGGAACATGCAAAGTTCCTTTAACACAACAAAAGAACACAATGAAACACACACGCATTTACATCCAAAACTGTCTATACCAGGAGTGGCCACCTCCAGTCCTCAAGAGCCACCAACAGGTCAAGTTTTAAGGATATCCCTGCTTCAGCACAGGTGGCTAAATATGTGGTTTAGTCATTGACTTCTGGAACTATGTTCTCTGGACAGATGAGTCAAACGTAGAACTTTTTAGCATCAATGAGAAACATTATGTTTTGCGAAAACCAAACACTGAGTTCGAACAGAAGAACCTAATCCCAACTGTCAACCCTGGTGGTGGGAGTGATGGTTTGGGGCTGCTCTGCTGCCTCTGGACGGCTTACCATCATTGACACAACCATGATTTTGCATTGTATCTGAAGAGTCGAATACAGATTCAGGGGAGAATGTTAAGCCATCTGTCTGTGAGCTGAAGCCGAACCAAAAGTGGGTCATGCAGCAAGACAATGATCCTAAACATATAAGCAGATCTACAAAAGAACGGCTGCAGAAGAAGAAATTCCGCTTTTAGAATGGCCCAATCAAAGTCCGGACGTAAACCCCATGCAAACGTTGTGGCAGGACCTGAAATGAGCCGTTCATGCAAGGAAGCCTTCAAATGTCAACAATTTGAAGCAGTTCTGTAAGGAGGAATGGGCCAAAGTGCCTAAAACCCGATGTGAGAGACTGACCAGCAGTTACAGGACACGCGCAGTTGAAGTAATTGCTGCACTAGAGTCACATACTTTCTCACACACGGACATTGAATGTTGAATCATTTGTGGTTAAATAAATGTTGAAAAAGTATTATTTTTGTATAATTTGTTTGATCAGGTTATCTATTATCAGGACTTGCATTAAGATCTAATAACATTTTAGGTTTGAAATATGTGAAAATCCCAAGGGGTTCACAAACTTTTCATCGCCACGGTATGTTACTTTGCGCACACACAGTCTAAGTTGTAAGCCCCAAATTTTTTTAAGCCTTTGTTTCAATGTAGCAAACAGAAAGCAAATAATTGGTGGTGGGTTTTTAGCCGGGTGTGGGATGTATGCAATCCCCGGGTGTGGGATGTATGCAATGTGTCGCCTCCAATTCGGCTCCTCCGGCAACAAGAACTCCTCCACAAAGTAGCCCGGCGCACGTCGGTACTTGCGGCTTGCATCCTTTGCTTTCTCAGCTCTCTGCTTCACAGCTTGCGCTCAGTGAAGTGGCACCCTACACATTTCGTCAGAATGAGCATCAGGGTGAAGTAGTATCACTACTATTATTTAAGTCATTGTACCCATTGAACTATAGGTTATTATTATTATACTTTATTGATCTTAGGGGCATATCCTTCACAGGTGTACCAAAACATATTGTTATTACATTAGGGTTAGGTGTAGAGCTTTTATATATGCTATATAATTAGGCGCTGTTTCAATCTCTGTGTTGATAGATATAGATAGGTTTTTTTTCTTCTTTTTTCAGGCCCTTTTAGAAAGTTGAAGAGCCTTAGCGTCAAGAAATATGTACTACTACTGCAGTTATATGTGTTTGTTTGTTTTTTGTTTTTTTATTACTTAAATTTTTTTTATTGAGCATTTTTGTACATACAAAATAAGGTAAACAAAACATACAACACAGAAAAAGGGGTGATACAGTAATACAAATAAACTGGTTGTGGAACAATAGAAGAGAGGGAGATCGGGGAGGGGGGGGGGAAGGGGCAGCATTTGTACCAATATAGCACTGTACACAACAATTTAAATACCACATGTATCACTCTGTTCAAAGTATTCTAGTCTATATATGGGGATATACCTGCATGGCGGAACCAAGGAGCCCAAGTCTCGGAGAATTGCGAGATAGAGCCGTTCAGATAGGCTCGTTCAGATAGGCTGAGAGTTTTTCCATATAGACTATATGCCAAATTTAGTTGTTTATTTGATTTAAGGATGGGGGGGGGCGGTTGTTTCCAATTTGTGGCAATTGTACACCGTGTAGCGTTTAAAATTTGGGATATTACTCTAGCTTTTTTTTTGGAGATATTGGCCATTGGTTTTCCTAGCAATATATATACTGGGTCGTGTGGGACAGAAATTTCTGGTATCTTGTGTATTAAGGTGAATACTTCCATCCATGTTTGTTGGATTTTGGGACATGACAAAAATTTGTGCAGTATATTCCCCACTTCACCACAACCACGCCAGCACAGAGGGGAAACACCTGGGAGAAAAGAGTGTAACCTGGCCATCTGAATATTAACTTGTAAATATTCTCCTTAATTACAACGCATGATGAATTTTTGAAAGCAGCTTCCCAGATATCGAGATCTATACAGACGTTATGATCCTTTTCCCAGGATACTATATAGTTATCGGGGGTTTGGCTGCTCTTGATAGAGGATAAACTGTGATATATTCTGGAGATAATGCCCTTTGTGTGGGGCTGGTGTAGACACCATTCCTCAAACAAAGTTAAAGCATGGGGTTGATTTGGCTTGTAGATTGATTGGATATAATGCCAAACCTGCAAAAATCTGAAGAATTCGGAGGAGGAGATATCATGGTTTGTTTGTAACGAAGCGAATGGGGGGACTTTCCCTTGGGTGAGGATATCCTTAACTCTTGTGAGTCCTTTTTGAACCCAGGTATGGGAGTGCGGGCTTCCTGTGTAAAAAGGAAGGGAGGAGTCTGAGAATAGTGGTTGCATAAGGGAGGGGGTACCAGTTAGTTGGAACTTGGTTTTGAGGGAATCCCAGAGATTACAGGAAAAGGATATCACCGGGTTCTTGTAGGTCTCAGGTGGTCTAGACTTTTTATTGAGCCAGAATAGGTTCTTTATTTTACATGAGGAACAAATCAAATCCTCTATCTCGACCCACCTCCTTTCAGTTGGGTTTGAATGCCAGCTAATAAGTTGTCCTAGGTGTGCAGATCTATAGTAGTTTTGTAAGTTCGGGAGAGCTAAGCCTCCTTCTGATTTGGACTTATAAAGAATATCTTTACGAACTCTGGGTCGCTTATTTTGCCAGACAAACTTCAACATTTTCTTCTGTGTATTATTTAGGTCTGTCTGTCAGATTTTAACCGGGAGAGTTTGGAAGAGATAGAGGAGTCTGGGTAAAATATTCATTTTAATGGTGATTATTCTCCCAAACCAGGATATTATATATGGATTCCAAGTGGTTAAATCCCTAACTATCTGGTCGAAAAAGGGTTTAAAATTTGCGTTGTATAAAGTTGAGTAATCTTTTGTTAATTGGACCCCTAGATATTTAATATGGTTCGAATTCCATTTAAAGTCGAAATTTAGTTGGAGTAATTTTACTAATTCTTTAGGGAGATTTAAGCTAAGGGCCATGGATTTGGAATGATTAATTTTATAACCTGAAAGGGAGCCGAATTCTGATAGATCATGAAAAGGTTAGGGAGGGATGTGAAAGGTTTTGAGAGCGTCAATAGTATATCGTCTGCAAAAAGAGCTATTTTGAATTCTTCCTGACCAACAGGAATACCCGCAACATTGGGATTCATCCTTATCCGGTTCTATGGCTAAGGCAAACAACAAAGGTGACAGCGGACAACCCTGTCTAGTTCCATTTGATATTGAAAAGGGATCAGACAAGGAGTTGTTCGTCCTCACCGTGGCTGTTGGTGTGGAGTGGAGTGTGTTTATGCTATTTAATATTTTGGCTATGAATCCCATCTGCGAAAGCGTAGCTGACAAACTGCCAGTCTAATCGATCGAACGCTTTTTCTGCGTCTAAAGAGAGTAATAGAGATGGGCACTTTGTGTGTTTTGCTACGTGTATTAAATTCACCGTCCTCCTTGTGTTGTTAAGGGCTTGTCTGCCCAGGACGAACCCCACCTGGTCCGGAAGAACCAATTTAGGGAGGATATTATTTAATCTGTTGGCTAAGATCTTTGCGTATAGTTTTAGATCAGTATTTAACAGTGAAATAGGTCTTTAGCTAGAGCACAACAGAGAATCTTTCCCCTCTTTTTGGGATTACCACTATGGTAGCACGAAGCATATCCCTAGGAGGGGGAAGCCCTAGTAGCATGTGTGTGTTTATGTTATTTGAATAATTATGCAGCGAGAAAATCTGCAAAGGTTATTTTAGCCGTATTTTACACATGCATTCAGACATGTTTCACTTACCAGTGCTGGATTTTGTCCTGGCAGCTACTGACCACCTGTCATGAAAACAGATAACAGCTTGTGAATAAAAACAAGGCAAAAAGTACACAGCAGCAATGTCAATGTGTCAGGAACACAACCAGTAAAGCTTTACTGATTCCCAAACTCCCCCTTACCCATTTTTATTTGTCAAAGCTATGACTAGGGGCCGTTAGTTTGGGAAGCAGAATGCTGCTTTATCACAGCAGATAACAGCACAGACAATATAATGTCTTTCTGTTTGCTATTTCAGAGCGGTATCTTAGCTCGGGTGATGTCAAGTGATATGACATGGAGAGAAATATCTGAGAACAGAGCATTTCCATTTGTGGTGCATCTTCTTTTGTACAGTCAATAAAAACAGGCGATTTGGATAACAAAAGATCTTCTTAGAGGACAAAAATGCCTCACTCAGGAATGCCAACCTTAGCTTTTTGGTATTCGTATTAGTTTAGCAAGTAAATAACAGAAACAAAAGTGGAATGCTAAAACTAAATGACGCGTGCCAACAATTAAACACAAAAAGGTGTTCCTTAGCAGTACACATATTAGGAATAATAGAACTCTTAATATGCTATACATGTATTTCTTTAACTAAAAAATGCAAACCATGCCCCTAATAGCAATTATTATAATATTTTACTGCAAGTAAAATTAGATCATTTATCCAGATGAGCTAAATCACATATAAAAAGGAGGAGATCTGAGTTTGCACATACGTTTTTCAATTACAATGTTAACCCTTGTTGTACCCGTGGTGTTCGTGCATTGCATGTCCCTCTGTTACTAAAAAGGGTTTATAGAAAAGTTGTTGTTTTTTAATTAACATTTAACAGTGAGGGATTATTTTTTTATGCATTTTGCCCATCATGCATTCTAAGGCCCAGATGTTAAATCAGTGCAAATAACATTACCGCAAATAGAAACAGACGTTATTATGGCCTAAATAACGTCAGGTTAAATCCCTGTGCCAACCTGAACGGCCTTTAGTGGATATGCGATGTTACGGGGGGACGTCTCTTTTGAATCTCATTAGCACGTACAGTCAGAGAAATTGTATGTACATTATTTAAGGAGTATTGGGTTAATTGTATTGTATTGTATGTCTTTATTTATATAGCGCCATTAATGTACATAGCGCTTCACAGTAGTAATACATGTGGTAATCGAATAATTAACAGATAATATAAATAACAGATCATGGGAATAAGTGCTTTAGACATAGACATAACATTAAGGAAGAGGAGTCCCTGCCCCGAGGAGCTTACAATCTAATTAGTAGGTAGGGAGAACGTACAGAGACAGTAGGAGGGAGTTCTGGTAAGTGCGTCTGCAGGGGGCCAAGCTTTATGTATCATGTGTTCAGAATGTTCACAGTGCTATTCATATGCTTCTTTAAGCAAGTGTGTCTTAAGGTGGGTCTTAAAGGTGGATAGAGAGGGTGCTAGTCGGGTACTGAGGGGAAGGGCATTCCAGAGGTGTGGGGCAGTCAGTGAAAAAGGTTTAAGGCGGAGAGGGCTTTAGATACAAAGGGGGTAGAAAGAAGACATCCTTGAGCAGAACGCAAGAGTCGGGATGGTGCATAGCGAGAAATTAGGGCTGAGATGTAAGGAGGGGCAGAAGAGTGTAAAGCTTTAAAAGTGAGGAGAAGAATGGAGTGTGAGATGCGGGATTTGATCGGAAGCCAGGAGAGGGATTTCAGGAGGGGAGATGCTGAGACAGATCTAGGAAAGAGTAGAGTGATTCTGGCAGCAGCATTTAGGATAGATTGTAGGGGAGACAGGTGAGAGGCAGGAAGGCCAGACAGCAGGAGGTTACAGTAATCAAGACGGGAGAGAATGAGGGCCTGAGTCAGAGTTTTAGCAGTCGAGTAACAGAGGAAAGGGCGTATCTTAGTTATATTGCGGAGGAAAAAGCGACAAGTTTTAGAAATGTTTTGAATGTGAGGGGCGAATGTGAGAGAGGAGTCGAGTGTGACCCCTAGGCAGCTGTTAATGTTAGGTTATTTGTTTTAGTGCATAGGCGTTATGATTAACCGAACGTTCATTTAGGACAGGGGTCCCCAAACGCAGTCCTCAAGGGCCGTCAACAGGTCGGCTTTTATGGATATCTCAGTTTCAGCACAGGTGGCTCAATCAGTGGCTCAGTCTTTGACTGCCCCACCTGTGCTGAAACAGGGGTATCCATAAAAGCCGGCCTGTTGGCGGCCCTTGAGGACTGCGTTTGGAGACCCCTGATTGAGGTCATCAATATCAGTATCCAATTTGTTATCAAACTACTTGAGATACTCTTGCACGCCATTAAGACTGCCTTTCTTTTTGTCCGCACTTTGGGTTGCAATGGATATCCCCAGTACCAACAATCGTTTGCTATATGGAGCAATTGTAAGGCTCCGCTACCCAATAAATTGCGATTAATCAATATAAATATCACTTTGCCCAATAGGGCTAGTTAGTTTTTGAAATCAAGTAATTTATAATATATTTGTTGATGATCCCTAAAATCTAAGTGTACAGTATTAATGTTATGTTTTAATATAGGAATTGTGAGGGCAGCGCATACAAGTGATTCGCTCTCGCTCTCTCTTACATGTGTAACGTTAGGTTAAATAGCTTAGTGCAGGCGTGGGCAACTCCAGTCTTCAAGGGCCACCAACAGGTCAGGTTTCCAGGATATCCCTGCTTCAGTACAGGTGGCTCAATCAGTGGCTCAGTCGAAGACTGATTGAGCCACCTGTGCTGAAGCAGGGATATCCTGAAAATCTGTTGGCCCTTGGGAACTGGAGTTGCCCACCCTTGGCTTAATGAATTTAGTGCATCTAGCCCAAAATACGGTGTCCTTAGTTTAAAGGTGACCCACCTACACCAGGTTCCCAAGGAAGAAGGAAAGCAAGCCGATGATGAAAGGAAAGAACGGTGATCAGGCTATACAGCTACTTTAAGAAGGGGGTCTGAAATCAGCCCGTTTACGTAACGGACTCAGCAGACTGACTAATGCAGAACCCATAAAACAAATCAATGCTAATAAATTGGTTGTTGTCACTTCACAAGTTCTCCTTTAAAAACCAAAAATTAAAATTTTCTTGGTTGCTCAAAAAGAAATGATCCATATGTGACTATACCATGTGGCGTGACCACAAGATAATTAATCAGGATTGCTCTTTGAAGCTGCCATTTTGCTCCAACACAAAACGACGCTCTGGTGCCCATTTCCCGTCACCGACAATGAATTTATGCACGGCTGCCGGAACATCTGTCAACACTTTTGATCTTGAATCTAAAAAGGTACACGTCACTTCCACCTCCAAGCAAACACCGTTCTCAATCCCTAAACACGTAAATAATCCCGAGCCTTTTCTGAAACGCTGCAAAGCTGCAGAATTTAATTCTCTTTTAACCTGATTAGAAATCCCACATCTTGAAATATGGCATACTTCTCATTGATGAGAACATATTGTAATCAAACATTAAATTGAAAAGGCTGGAAAGCGTACCTTTACAGTGGCCACTTTATTAATCCATCACGTTACTGGTGTCTCAAGAGATCAATGCTTTCTGTCACTTATTGATAAGGGAGCTGTTTATTCCAATACCTTCTTCTCAGTAACATTATGTACTGACATTATTTTAAAGCAGCAGTCTGACTTAGAAACGTTCATTGGAATTATACGGAAAGTTCTCGGCCATGTAACATTGTGTTTTTATTTTTTTTATACTGATATATTCAAAGTATGACGTTCAGTAGCTTTTCATATTTAGACGTAGAAAGTCGAAAACACATTACAAGAGCAAACCAAGGGGCAATATCATTTTTTTTTAACCTAGGATTGAAGCAGGGGGTCTCCGGAGCTGAACCCCATTAATTTCAGCTCAGGGGACCCCCTGCTTCCAGAGATAATTACCTCCATACGGGGTGCCGGTAGCAGCTCCGGCTGGACTAGCTGGGGTTTAAAGCTCCGCGTCACACGTGCCTGTAGGAAGCCGAACCTGATGTCACAGCTTCCTATTGGCCAGCAGGGCGCGGGAGCTGTGAAAATCCACCATTACATGAACCGTGCTAGCCATGCAGAGCGGCTACTGGCTGATTGTTAAATCAAGTGCCTGAAAACAGATAAGCTTCACTATGACAAAATGATTCAGCCAGAAAGAAACAAAGAACCAGCGACCTTTGGCAGTGCCTGTATAACTGCTGGCCTTTAATGACCTCGAAAGGGTATATAACCGAGAGGAAGCAGCCAAACTAGAAGCACTCTATCACCTGAGTGGATGATTGCTGTAATGATTAAAAATAGTTTAATTGGAATAATCGATAAGATATAGGGCTTTTAAAAAAAAAACAATTAAATGACACGCTGTGAATCCAGTTGTAGTAGGTGAACCCCGGATTGAAGACAATGCTGGATAGAGAATATAATTATATTCGCTATCCTAGGTGGAATCTAGTCTGAAGGAAAACCAGAGAGAGGGGGAGGGGAGGTAATAACTAAAGAACACCATGAATAAAATGCAGACAGTTGGTAGGAGTAATGATGTGGTTAGATCAGGGGGGCGCAAACCTTTTTCCCTGCGCCCCCCTGCCGGCAGTCACCTCACCCCCGCGCCCCCCCCTCACCCTGGCTCAGGTGTCATGATGTCACGTTGCCATAGCAATGTGACGTCACATGCCCTCGTGGCGTCATTTGCCGCCGAGTTGCCATGACGACGCGTGTGGAGCCAAGGTAAGTAAAGGTTTACAGAGGCCCTGCAGCTCCCCCGGCACTTAATTTAAGTCCCTTTGGGAAGCAGGCGGGGCCTCTGTAAACCGTGTGCCCCCCCCGCAGGCAGTCTCGCACCCCCCAGTTTGCGCACCGCTGCATAGATTACCAACCTGGTTAAGAGTTGATGGATGTGTGAGCAGAGATCAAAGATATTGATCTGTGCCTACACAAATGATACTAGGGGTTCCTGGAATAGGAGACCCCAGTAGGCCAGTATATGTATATACTTATTCTTTTCTTTGACCTCAAAGGGACAGGTGTTTTTGTACATTATTCACAGATGTGACAGTCAATATGAGATTGAGAGCTCGGTGTTCAGCTCCATGCTATATTCCCGGCATCCGTCGCAAAGATCTCAAAAAACAGGTCCAGCGCATCAAAGTGGTTTTAAATCCTTTGAATGCCCCACGTAGCCACGTCATGGGGTCGGCCACGTCATGGAGAGCTGAACGCGTGGCTGGCCCAGATTTCGCCTCAGCACCGACTGTGATTACAGGATCGCCATGCAGGGGCCGGTTTAAAGGTGCACACTCCCACTAGTTCCGCAGCAATCTGCCCGAGATGCTCAGGACTTCCACAGAGAGTGGCGTTAGGATGAAGCGATAGTCAGCACTCCAGAGCTCTTAATATAAAAGGAGAAAATGTAATACAGGCTCAATGTTTCTGCCTTGGACCTTTGTCAAGATGACACTCAAAGGGTTAAAACGTATTATTTGGTGTACTCTCAGAGAAACGCCAGCACCCTGAAGATGTTTTTGTTGACTTCTATAAATGCATACTATAGCAAGCATTTGCATGTCATTTCCCAGAATCCCTGGCTGCAGTGAAAGCATTGCATGCTAAAAGATCTATCTATATCTATAAAATGTTACCTGGAAATAATCAAGAGGCAGCTCTCAGATATGATGTTCAAACAGAAGTCTATTGGTGAAAAATGGCACACTTTAAACGTTTCGGTCCCGTAGAGGGACCTTCTTCAGGGTCAGAGCAACACACATATATACATATACACACACACACACACACACACACACACACACACACACACACACACAGTTATATATGATTGGAGAGGGTGGGGTTGGGGGTTCTGGAGCTTGATGGGTTATGCAGCTGTTGTTGCTTGGAGGTGTGCCCCTCCTCCCCAGGGTTTAAAGCTCGCCCCGCCCCACTTTCCAATGAGCAGTTGTTATGATCCTGTGTATCACAGAACCAGTACGGTATGTCTCCCTCCAGCAGAAAAGAGAGGTACATGAGAATTGTGCCAGGTAGTGTTAGGACCTGCAGATTGGGCATGCCGTGACGTGGCTGCCGGCTTATAACCTTTTGGCCAAAAGGTTTAACTAAATGACCCTTTTTCATGAGCAGATAAGCACGGAGGTGTTGCACTGTGTGTTGTGTCACTTGGTATGATGCGCTGGCCTTACACTTTTTGTTTATACATACGTAGATCTATTTTATTTTTTTAATATCCTTTGCCAGCTCATGCTTCTCCATGCATGAAGTGAGCTGAAAGCCTTACACACCATAAGAGCAGCGTACTCATTAACCTCAACATGATAATCCTTTCATGGCTGCATATTAACTAGTTACATATTCATAATCATTTACATTATTTAAAGGGCCGTCTAGGAGATTTGCTAGACTATATCCATTAACTACAGTGATAAAGGTTACAGAAGATATTCTACTTAATGTTTCCAACAAGCTACTTTAATTAGCAAATATGCAAATGAAGCATATTTTTTGAGAGACAGGGCCAATGGCAATAGTTCATATGTTCTTCCATAAGCCGTATTCCTACAAATAAAAATCAGCGCCTCAAACTTATATTCCATTCGTTTTAATTAAAACATGGAATATACAGTATTCGTTCAGCACAGCAGCTGATGAGAGTGTATGCCTATATGCCAGGGGTGCTCAACTCCAGTCCTCAAGGGCCAGGTTGCCAGGATATCCCTACTTCAGCACAGGTGGCTCAATCAAAGGCTGAGCCACTTGTGCTGAAGCAGGGATATCCTGGTAACCTGTCCTGTTGGTGACCTTTGAGGACTGGCCACCCCTGCCACATGCCGTTAGTACTAGATGTTTTGTACACTGCATGTGATGCATTGTTTAACATGGTCATGCTATCACTTTTCCCCCCTAACATCTATGTACATGATAGAAAGTATACAATTGTCATTTGTATCCATAAATCTTTGAAATGCAATTATCTTTACAATGAGCGAATTGAACATACATGGTAAAAAGAGACGATCTGAAGACTGTGAAACGCGTTGAGTCCATTCGGAGAAGGTAGCAAGACACAGGAGCGCCAAATCGGATGGGACATGGCTGATCGCGAGCGACTGAACGTAGCGGTGAGAGCACGTTCAGAGCCAACACAGACCCAATTGCTTACTCAGTTACATTGCACTCCTAGAAACGCTGTGACATTTGTGCCTCATTGCAGGGGCGCATTTTAATGGGTTTTAGAAATTGAAGATAAAAAATATTTTTTTTAGACTATGTGCACTATCTGCTTCCTATCGTTTCTCTGAGGTATATTCCTACCACCCCTGAGGAAGTCACCCTTAAAGATCATTCACTGATCTCCTAATAGAACTTGCTTAAGTCGACAATGAAACGCCTGTTACACTTGATGTACATTTCTTTGTATGTATGTCTTTATTTATAAAGCACCATTAATGTACATAGCGCTTCACAGCAGTAATACACGTGACATAGTAAAATAAATAACACATAATGGGAATAAGTGCTTCAGACATAAAAGTAACAATAGGAAAAGAAGTCACTGTCCCAAAGAACTTACAATCTAATTGGCAAGTAGGAAGAATGTACAGAGACACTAGGAAGGTGTTCTAGTGTGTCTGCAAGGGGCCACGGTCGAAGTATAAAGTATAGTGTAAGCCACGGAGCTACGCATATGCTTTGCTAAAGAGGTGTGATTAAAAGGTGGAGAGGGTACGAGTCAGATATTGAGGGGAAGGGCATTCCAAAGGTGTGTGGCAGTCAGTGCGAAAGGTTTAAGGCGGGAGAGGGCTTTAGCTGCTTGGCGAACAACAGATCAAGGAAATTACCGGCCACTCCAGAATCCACGAAAGCCTATGTGGAGACTGAGGCAGAACCCCATGAGAGGGAAAACAGCAGAAGAATCTGGGAAGACACAAGAGGAAGGAGGGATGGTATGATGTCCAGCGAATGCGCCCCCAACTTCACTGAGCACATGCGTTTTCCTGATCCCACAACAATCGAGCAGTCACGGATCCGGTGACCCTGGGACCCGCAACAGAGACACAAGCCCAAGGTAGACCTACTACTTCTCTCCTGTTCTGACAGTCTGGTGTTACCTTGCTGCATAGGCTCATCATCCGGAGGAGGCTGAGAAACGTAGTTTGGGGCCAACCAAGTAGTCGGACCCTTATCCGCACGGCACTTCTCGGACAGGCGTTCCCGCATTCTGAGATCGATCCATATGCAGAGAGAAATTAATTCCTCTAGGTCCCTAGGGAAATCCCTGCAGGTCAACTCATCTTTTAGGGGTCCCTGTCAAAAGGCCGCTACTAGGGCTTCATTATTCGGCCGCGAGGGTGCGAAACTCAATGGCGTACTGGCCTACCCTGCGAGTTCCCTGGCGGATCTGCAGGAGTGAAGCCAAAGATACACGTCCTGAAGCGTCAAACACCAATTTGAAAGTACGGATGAAGACAGGGGAGTCGCTGATATGGGGCGAATCCCTCTCCTAAAAGCGAGGAGGCCCAGGCCAGTGCCTCGTCAGTAAGAAGAGAAATTATGTAGGCCACCCGGGCTCGGAGTGTGGTGAATATGGGCGGTTGCAATTCCAATTGGATAGAGCATTGATTAAGACATTCCCTGCATGCCATAGGGTCCCCACCAGACCGTAGAGGAGTCGGGATCCGAGGTTCTCTGATCGCTGGGGATACCGGAAGCGGAATCGGAGCCGCATCTGACGCCTTCAAGTCCGGCTGATGAGTGCCTATGTGGGTGACTTGGTCCTGCACCGCATCACACATCCGTGCCAGTTGTTGCTCGTGTAGGGCGAGGTGTTGCTTATGATCCACAAAGAACTGTCCTTGCAAGGTAACAGCTCGCCCTACCTCAGCTGGGTCCATATTTGGGCCGAGCAAAATATAACGATGCTAGTCTCAAGCAGGATGCGACCCGCAGGGTTGAGGTAGGAAGGTGAAAGAACAGACCTGAGCCGAGGGACAGAGTCCTGATGAGAGTAGTGAGTCGTAAGCCGAAGGTCAGGGCTGGCAGCAGAGTTGCATAGTCGGTGAGGATGCAGAGGTCGAGGCAGGCTGAAGGCAAGGATAGTCGAGGTACGTGAGCCGGGTCTGGTAACGAGGAAGACAATAGGTAAGCGCGTTGCATGCACTGGAACTTTCCCCCGGCAACTTCCGGCTTACAGGGCTGTCCTTTTAAAGGAACTTGCCAGGAGCAAAAATGGACGATCCTGCCACAGTGGGCGAGCAAGAGCAAAATCCCGGACTGGACTCTGAAAACCAGGAACAGATTTTGCCAAACCTCATAGGGAGAGAATGAGGGCCTATGTCAGAGTTTTAGCAGTCGAGTAACAGAGGAAAGGTCGTATCTTTGTGATATTACGAAGGAAAAAAAAAAATTACAGGTTTTCGCTACATTGCGAATGTGAGAGGAGAATGTGAGAGAGGAGTTAAGTGTGACCCCTAAGCAGCGTGCTTGCGATACTGGGTGTATGATACTGCTGCCAACAGTAATCTAGAAGGAGGTAGTAGGGCCAGGTTTATGAGGAAGTAGGAGCAGCTCTGTCTTTGACATGTTAAGTTTGACACACACACACACACGTCTGCAACCCCGACTTTCACCATTATCACCCAGCACTTCCACTGCAGCAAGGGATTCTGGGAAATGGCATGCAAATGGGCACACAGTGTCACCTTTTGCTTCAAAACCTTTTTTAACATGGTTCCCTATAGGCTTAAGCTTGCTGCATGGTCACAGCTTTAAGCACAGCCAGGGTTAAGATGCATAGCGCATATATATATATATATATATATACACATACACACACACACACACACACACACATATATATATACACACACACACACATTTTAGAAAAAGACTGAACAAGTATGGTTTGTTGGGAAGGGTTGCCAGGTAAAAGCCTCTTCTCTCTAAAAAGAACATATCGTCAGTATATTATATACATGTCTTGTATATAATGTATACCTTGTTCATTTATGTAACTGTACTTGTAACCATGTATTATTTGTTTTACTCTGTGCCCAGGACATACTTGAAAACGAGAGGTAACTCTCAATAATTACTTCCTGGTAAAATATTTTATAAATAAATAAATAATAAATAATATTGTATCGAAGTATATTGTATATACGAAATGCGTTGGATAGAAGAGGGCGCGTTCCTAATACTACCTATTGAGGTTTTGATTATTGCCAATACATTACTCCATTTGGGACATTCTCTGGCCGCCCCTTTTGGTGACCTGCAAGAAGCGCGACTCGAGACGCTCCATCGACGCCATCTGATGACGTCACTGGCGTGTGTTTGCTGATCTGATGCTGAGGAACTGGCAAGAGAGCTCCTTTCCCCACAGTAGCAGCGAGGTGGTTGCAGATCTGTTTCTACATCTTGCGGCAAGGGGTCTCGATCTATTCGAGCCGAGGACACACAAAGACTGCCATACGGGAGTGCAGGAGGAGAATTGATCTGGTGACTGATACTATCCTATCCACAGTTGCAGAGTGGTAACATGTCCATAACATGTCATGCTAATTAACCAGTTATTTGATGTACGTGCAATACTCACCTGTTTCACCAATACAATTTTATTCTATATACTACACCATGAGGTTTTTTGCGCTGTTTCTCTTTTTGTTTTTATACTAGTTTCGGTTTGTTTGCCATCCCACGAGCACAGCAGCACGACCTCTCTTAATATAACAGGTTTATTATATTGTTATTTGCACCAATTGAGCACAATATTTACAATTTATGAGCGCAGATCACCTCTTTTTTTCTCACTATATA
The DNA here is from genome assembly GCA_036426205.1 of Ascaphus truei. Lineage (NCBI taxonomy): Eukaryota > Metazoa > Chordata > Amphibia > Anura > Ascaphidae > Ascaphus > Ascaphus truei. The sequence continues at coordinate 25,098,822 of CM071580.1, forward strand.
ATATATATACATATATACAGTGTTCGACAAACCTATACATTTGCTCGCCCTGGGCAAGTGGATTTAACCCCCGGGCGAGTAAATATTGGCCCAAGCAGCACACGTTTGGTACTAGGTGGCGAGTAGATTTTTTGGTGATTTGTCAACCACTGTATATATATATACATATATATATATACATATATATATATATACATATATACAGTGTTCGACAATTATATACATTTACACGCCCGGGGCGTGTGGATTTAACCCCCGGGCGAGTAAATATTGGCCCAAGCAGCACACTTGTGTTTTTAAATTTCCCGCGCTCGCGCTGCTGTTTTTCCCGCGCTCGCGCTGGAGAAAAAAAAAAAAAAGCCGGAGGCGGGTTCATGTTGTTCGGGGAGATTACCCCGCCTCCGGCTCTCTCAGCAACTTTTCCTCCTCAGCGCTTCCACTCCTCCCCCTTCCGGCAGCCAGACCCTTCCATGCCTGTCTGCCTCAGGCCCCTGCAGGGCCATCTGTCACCCCTGGAATCACGACCCCTGCCAATCGGGCCAGTCCGCCCCCCCTCCCATTGGGCCATCCTGTCCCCCCCCCTCGCATGTGCCTCCACCCCCCAGCCTCGCATTGGTCCATCCGCGCCCCCTCGCATCGGGACAAAATCCGCCGTCCCCCCCTCTCCATCGGGACCATCCCGCCCCCCCTCGCATCGGGACATTAACCACCACACAATATGAGGAAAACGTATGTTGGGGCCAACCAAGTAGTCGGAACCTTATCCGCACGGAATTTCGGACAGGGTTCCCGCATTCTGAGATCGATCATATGCAGAAGAGAAATTAATTCCTCTAGGTCCCTAGGAAATCCCTGCAGGTCAACTCATCTTTTAGGGGTCCCTGTCAAAAGGCCGCTACTAGGGCTTCATTATTCGGCGCGAGGTGCGAAACTCCATGGCGTACGGCCTACCCTGCGAGTCCCTGGCGGATTGCCGGAGTGAAGCCAAAGATACACGTCCTGAAGCGAAAACAAACACCAATTTGAAAGTAAGCGATGGAGACAGGGGAGTCGCTGATATGGGCGAATCCCTCTCTAAAAGCGAGGAGGCCCAGGCCAGTGCCTCGTCAGTAAGAAGAGAAATTATGTAGGCCACCCGGGCTCGAGTGTGGTGAATATGGGCGGTTGCAATTCCAATTGGATAGAGCATTGATAAGACATTCCCTGCATGCCATAGGGTCCCCACCAGACCGTAGAGGAGTCGGGATCCGAGGTTCTTGATCGCTGGGATACCGGAAGCGGAATCGGAGCCGCATCTGACGCCTTCAAGTTGCCGGCTGATGAGTGCCTATGTGGGTGACTTGGTCCTGCCACCGCATCACACACCGTGCCAGTGTTGCTCGTGTAGGGCGAGGTGTGCTTATGATACACAAGAACTGTCCTTGCAAGGTAACAGCTCGCCCTACCTCAGCTGGGTCCATATTTGGGCCGAGCAAAATATAACGATGTAGTCTCAAGCAGGATGTGACACCGCAGGGTTGAGGGAGGAAGGTGAAAGAACAGACCTGAGCCGAGGGACAGAGTCCTGATGAGAGTAGTGAGTCGTAAGCCGAAGGTCAGGGCTGGCAGCAGAGTTGCATAGTCGGTGAGGATGCAGAGGTCGAGGCAGGCGTGAGGCAAGGATAGTCGAGGTAAGTGAGCCGGGTCTGGTAACGAGGAAAAGACAATAGGTAAGCGCGTTGCATGCACTGGAACTTTCCCCCGGCAACTTCCGGCTTACAGGGCTGTCCTTTTAAAGGAACTTGCCAGGAGCAAAAATGGACGATCCTGCCACAGTGGGGAGCAAGAGGCAAAATCCCGGATCGGACTCTGAAAACCAGGAACAGATTTGCCAAAACCTCATAGGGAGGATGAGGGCCTATGTTTCAGAGTTTTAGCAGTCGAGTAACAGAGGAAAGGTCGTATCTTTGTGATATTACGAAGGAAAAACAAAAAATTCAGGTTTTCGCTACATTGCGAATGTGAGAGGAGAGATCGTGAGAGAGGAGTTAAGTGTGACCCTAAGCAGCGTGCTTGCGATACTGGTGTAGATACTGCTGCCAACAGTAATCTAGAAGGAGGTAGTAGGGCCAGGTTTATGAGGAAGTAGAGAGCAGCTCTGTCTTTGACATGTTAAGTTTGACACACACACACCACACGTTGCCAACCCGACTTTCACCATATCACCCAGCACTTCCACTGCAGCAAGGGATTTGGGAATGGCATGCAAATGGCACACAGTGTCACCTTTTGCTTAAACCTTTGTTAACCATGGTTCCCTATAGGCTTAAGCTTGCTGCATGTCACAGCTTTAAGCACAGCCAGGGGTTAAGAGCATAGCGCATATTATATATATATGTATTACACATGACACACAACACACACACAACACACATATACTATATACACAACACACAACATATAGATATAATAGATATAGTAATATTAATAGATATATTATATAGATATATATTATATATATATATATATATATATAGATATAATATATATTTATTATAACAGTGTTCGACAAACCTATACATTTGCTCGCCCTGGGCAAGTGGATTTAACCCCCGGGCGAGTAAATATTGGCCCAAGCAGCACACGTTTGGTACTAGGGGCGAGGAGAGGGGGGGGCGAGGAGAGGGGGAGCAACAAACACAGAACAGACACATAGTACACAGACGCAACAGCATACAGACAGACTAGACAGACAGGACAGAAAGAGAGAGAGAGAGGGGGGGGAGAGAGAGAGAGAGGAGAGATAGAGAGGAGAGAGAAGAGAGAGATGATAGGTGTCCGTATATTATATATATTATATAATATATATAATTATATAATATACTATAGATAGATATTAATATAACACCACATATATGTATATATACATACAGTGTTCGACAAACCTATACATTTGCACTCCCCGGGAGTATATTTGCACTTTTCCCCGAAGTATTTAAATTAAATGCCGGGGGAAGGCTCGAAGCCTCTGTAACTCACTTACCGTGACTCAGACGGCTTCAGGCGACGCGTCGCTATGGCAACGCGGCGTCAAATTACGCCACATAACCCTGCACAGTCATTTGACGCTTTAGTCTACAGGTGGGATTAAACAGCAGTCCCAAAAAATGAATTCACACATAATATAACGCATGTAATGGCACAGATCTTATTTGTGTTTTGTACACAAGAAAACACTGGCTGAAAAAAATACATGTAAAATATTCTGCAGTATTTTCACGTTTGGCCACCAGGGGGCAAGAGCTTGAGAGGTTCCCCTACAAGTCATCATTAACCCAACAATAGCAGATACATTAGTCCCTAAATATATGTGTGGTCCTTTCTTAAAGCCGTTTGTTTCCATGAACGATTACAGGTGGGCTCAACTCGAACAGGTCATGTTTTCAGGATATCCCTGCTTGAGCACAGGTGGCTCAATCAGTCCCTGGTGGAATATCCTTAAAACCTGACATGTTGGGGGGGGGGGGGGCGTGAACACTGGAGGCGAGCACCCCATAACTATTGCATTACTGCTCAACCATGGTGCCACGTTACCCAAGTATGACTCAGACTAATCAAATGAGGTCCGCATGTAAACCCAAAACGATGAGGTTCATTATTGTTGTGTACTGTAGATGGAAAAAGAATTTGCCCCGCATTGAAAATAGAAGGGTAGTGGATTCTGCGCTGTAGTTCGTGTTACTTTATAAGCTCGTTGTTCTGCGCGCCATTGTAAAGGTCACATGTAGGTTTAGTTCCGAATTATTTTTTTTAAAAGGAACTGTTTAACTCCTGAAACTATAAAGGGGGGAGGGGGGGAGGGAGGGGGGGAAGGGAAGGAGGGGAGGAGGGGGGGACGATGGGGGGAGGAGGGGTGGCTGCAATAAACATCTCCCCACAATAATACCAATATAAATAATATTTAAAATCGGAGAAAAAAAATGAATAAAAACTGTTTTAATTAACTTTAAAACAAAATTCAGAACAAAACATTGGAAATAAAACGGAATGTGTTCTCTATTATTTAACAGGTTATGTGAAATTAAATGGATTATATTTCACAATAAATGATAACACCCATACTGGCCTCCTTACTTCTGACCATCAGCGATAATGGTACGTATTGGATTAAGAGGAAGGGGGCAACCATAGTGATATTTTTTGGGGGGTAGAGATGTGAAAGGGGGCTGGATCCTGTTTACACTGGCAGTTTTGCCTTCTTTGAAGTTGGTGCATTTTTAAACTGCCCAGCATTAGGCCGTGCTTATAGTGCCGGCGACGCAAATTCGCCCAAAAACAAAAGCATTGCCGCCGCGTGCGCTTATAGTGCACGCGACGGCGACAAGCAACGGCGCAAAAACCCGCCGCCGGCAAAATTAGATTTTTCAAGGGCCGTCGTGTCATGTGACGGCCCTTTAACAAATCAAATTGCAGGAATCCCGCGATGCCGCCGACCGGCGAAACATAACTTTCGCCGGTGGCGACAGCGACGTCACCCATCGTGTCGCCGTCACTATAGGCAAAGCCTTAGCTGCCCCTAAAATGTCAATCACACCCGAAGTGGATTGATAATATTATGGTGATAAACAATTACAGTGTTGACTTATTTCTTTATTAACACGGTATTACTATCATATATATCGGTATGTTGCCCATCTCTAGACTAAATATAAATGTGGGTTTCTTGGGGCTGTATGTGTATTGAGCGACACCATTACGATCTGCTTAAGTTTCACTAGCTGTATTAGGAAAGGGCAGTCCTGTACCACTAATTGGATGTGCATGTCTGACAAGGCTCTAAACCAGTAGGAGCCAACTCTAGTTCTCAAGGGCCACAAGCAGGCCAGGAATTAGGGATATCCCTGCTCATTCTGACAGCCATTGAGCCACTGATTGCGCCACCTGTGCTGAAGCAGGGATATCCCCAATACCTGGCCTGCTGGTGGCCCTTGAGTTGGCCACCCCCGGTCTAAGCCTATTTGCAGCTTTAGTGCAACTTCTAGCATTCAAGGGGTAAAGTAGATGGGAAATAATTGGCTGCCACTTAAGCACATACCTCGGCCACTGTATAAAATAAGACGAGCTCCTATTAAATCAGAGGCATCTCACTACGTGGCCTCTAGTAAGGTTATGCCTCCCATAGCCTTGGTCAAAATTTCCACTAAGCATCTAGAAGTCATATGGAGGGGCCATCTGAATCCCATATAAACCACGGTTGGGAGAGATTACCGCAATTCATATGCCACACACAGGACTGTTTGTTTACAAAGTGGCTTTAAGTAGCAGTTAGCACATTACACTGGCACCGGTGTGGTTAAAAGCTTAGCTTTATTATCCTTGCTTTATACAGGATTAGAAATGTTGTATTGGTCAGCGCAAAGTCTTGAACTCAAAAAGATAAGAGATAATAAAATACACGAAATTAGTGCATGTATATGATGGACATAATTGTCCTAAGGTGGGATGAGGGGGGGGGGGGGGAGAAGGAGGTGGGAAGTGGGAGGTGGGAAACTAGGAGTGAATAAACAATAAGTGATACTAGATATATGAAACATAAAACATAAAACATAAGTTTCAACGACTCACACGGCCTAATGTGAGACTCCACCCTCAGAGGAGAATGTAAGAAGTGGAATAATTCCTCTATAATAGAGGAATACTATTAGAAAATAAAACTCACACGGCCTTGTGTGAGCCCCTTCCCTCAGCGGATGATGTCATCAATCTGGTAGGGATAAGTAACGTCTTAGCTTTCTTTCCCAATGGGGGTAGTGTGTGAGTAGCTCCTCTCCCAGGTGCCCATATACCAAGAAATGGGCAAAGCCTGGATTAGTAGCACATAAAAGTTTATTACAACAAAAGAGTATAGAAACTGTAAAACACTCACACACAGGTGAACAAACAGCCCAGCGTCAGCCGTAAGTCTATCCGGCAGACCCTCTTCTTCCAGTTGTACTCCCGCTAGCGCGTCCGACAGCGGGACCGGGAGGGAGAATCTTTTCCGGAAGTCTGGTGGCTGCCTAGGTCCCTCACACAATGAGCTCCGGCAGGGAACTACACATTTCGCAGTGATGCTTCGTCAGGTTCCCCCCCCCCCCTCATCCCACCTTAGGACAATTATGTCCATCATATACATGCACTAATTTCGTGTATTTTATTATCTCTTATCTTTTTGAGTTCAACACTTTGCGCTGACCAATACAACATTTCTATTGCCGCCATAAGAAGATACTGGGATTTATCTTCTTCACGGTCCAGCTGCAGCAATACAACAAGGGCCAGTATATATTTTTATTTTTTGGTTTTACACGAGTCCTCAGGCGTTCCATTTCTACACGCCATATTTAGTAGGGAGCGCCCCAGTTTCACATTCTGTTTATACAGGATTACTAGATATTTAGCGGAGAGAAAGTCTATCTTGCGCCCTTGTCTATCATTTTCTACCCCACTTTTTACGGGTTTTCTATACCTGCATCACTCTCGCTTGCTCCTCTCTCAAAACTTCCTCTACCTTCCTTTACTTTAGTCAAGACACCTCCAACCTTTTGCAAAGGAAACAGCTGCAGCCATCCCACAGTCCTGCATTTTTCCCCAAAGAGCAAGCCTCGTTAATCACGCCAAGCAACTCACTGGGGACATTGCACCATATTACAATATGAATGACATTGCACACAGGAAAATACCATTCAACGTTCAGACCTTCAGGGAGAAGACAAAATACAGGAGATCCAGGAAGCTGCTAGATCCCTGGTGGCCCCATGCGGCCCCTCAAACCGCTGCCTGTCCCAGCAGTTCCCTATACCTCTCTCCTCAGTGCAGAGATGAGAGGTTGCATGTGTAGATCGGAAATACTCCCCGCTCCCTCCGCTGTACTGCCCTGCTCCTTTTGTGCTAATCACTAATTCCCAGGGAAAGGAGAGGAGCGGGACAGTATTCACAGGCACTGGCATAATGCAACTAGCTGGGGGGGTGGGGAGAAGCTCCTACCACCGGTAACAACGTCCCTTCGGCATACGTGTGTGTGTGTGTGTGTGTGTGTGTGTGCGCGTGCGTGCACACACACACGTATATATATATATATACACACACACACACACACACACATATTCATATACATAAATATATACACACACACACAGCTGAACCCCATTATAACGTGGTGCTTGGGATCCACATAATGCGACCGCGTTATAACAGGGATCTCGCGGGAGGGGGGGGAGAGTGGCGCCCGCGATCAGGGGTTCCGCGTCCGCCGGACGGGGGAGAGCTTGGATAACTCTCCCAGCTGTCCCAGACCCGGCGGCACCCCCACGCAGGACTTACAAAGAGCAGGGTGCTGGGGATCCGGCACCACAAGTCAGCCAACTCGCCCCCCCCCCCCCTTCCACTCCCAGCATTGAGTTATGAAATTAGCATGTCGTCTTGCTTGGAGGAAGCTCGGACCCGGTAACCTCCACGATACCTCACCGTAGGAGAGTCCGAATGAGTGGTAAGGCACACTGCGAGGAGCTTCCACATTAAAAGCAGTATGTGCCTCTTGTCCTGAACCAGGGACTCGCGAAGCTTGGCCAGAGGACCCTCCAAGACTTGGGCCGCAAATCATGTGTGCTTTGCGGCTGTTCTCCTTGTTACCAGACACAGCCAGGATGTTTACAACAACAAAAAACAAACAAAGATATCCAAAGCTACTTCCAATGTGACAAAAATACAGTGCAATACATATATATTCTCTTGAAAAGGGGTAATTTAGTTTAACCCTTTGGCCAAAGCGTCTTAAGCCTGCTGCCACTTTCAAGGCATGACCGTTAGCAGGTCCTAACAGCCAGGATGTTCTCACCCATCTAGGTGATCTCGGCTACAGTGGAGGGGCAGGGGGATCCAGCCCCCGCCTTCTCAAGAATTCCGGGCCATCTTCGGGTGCCCTCACCGAGGAGGCACCATCTTTAATAACCATGACACACAATATTCAGTGTATCCGGAGTAAGTAGTAGTGTACCAGCGTGTGTGTGTGTGTGTGTGTGTGTGTGTGTGTTGACAATAAAGCATTGAATAGAAAGGAAAAAAAACCTTGGAGATGTTCTAAATCGGGAGTCAGGCTCAGACCGCGTTATAAGCGGATCGCGCTATAACGGGGTTGATCTGTATATATGTAATGTGCAGCCCATTTTAGGGCTCAAAGCCTGCACATGTGGGCCTTGAAGTATATAAATTTGCCTACCACTGTGCTAGATAATTTAACTGATCCATTTTTCATGAGCACCGAGAAAAAATGAGAGGTCCAAAGGCCTTCAGCTTTTGTTTAACAGGTTTATAATTTCTCTAAATCAGGCATCGGACCTGCCGTCAACTATCTTCTGTGCGTACAGTACACATACATGAAGGGGTGTGAATGCTACACATTGTTACATCTAATCTATAAACAAGTGAGTAAAAACATACTCTGTAAACAATGAGTTTGATGCTGGTTCAATTCCCGGTGTCAGCTCCTTGTGACCTTAGGCAAGTCACTTTATCTCCCTGTGCCTCAGATTGTAAACTCATCCGGGCAGGGACTGTGTCTGTAACATTCCTATGTGCTGCGTACCGCACGCTATACTGTAATTACGACGCGCTTTGCGTCCCATTGGGAGAAAATCCCTATATGAAATAAAATTCTCATACACTTCTTCTTGACCAACTACATCTACTAACAGGTTGCACTTAACCGTGTTTAAGAACTTTTTTTATCGTATTATTGTATAAATGATCAGAGTTTTACAAATATTTTCTAAAAACAACTAATGAATGCCAACATTTATTTCCGCAATCTAGTGGTGTGGTAGAGGCATACCCCGGTTTAAGGACACTCACTTTAAGTACACTCGCGAGTAAGGACATATCGCCCGATAGGCAAACAGCAGCTCGCGCATGCACCTGTCAGCACGTCCTGATCAGCAATACCGGCTCCCTACCTGTACCGAAGCTTGCGCAAGCGGGGAGAGTATAGAGCCTGTTACACATGCGTTATTTACATCAGTTATGCACGTATATGACGATTGCAGTACAGTACATGCATCGATAAGTGGGGATAAAGAAAAAGGGAGTGCTTCACTTTAAGTACATTTTCCCTTTACATACATGCTCCGGAACCATTGCGTACGCTAATGCGGGGTATGCCTGTATTCAGCATACAGTGTATAAAACTAAATTGAAAAACATCTAAGGCTGGGGCCATAGAAGGGGTAGCAGGGCTGGACCGCGCTGACGCTGAGGCTCGCCTGCTGAAATCTGCGCGATTTCATGCCCATGCAGGCGAGCAAGCGGGCGCGATCGGGAGGCGGGGGGAGACTGAGGTAGGCGGGGCAGTGACGTCGCTGGGCCAATCGCCGCGACACACTGACGTCGACGTCACGGCGCCGTGATGTTGACGCTGCTCCGCGCTGATTGGATGTTTTCAGCCGACAGCGCTCTGAAAAACAGTTTGGCTGTCGGCTGAAAAATCCAGCGCCTCAGCACGCCTGCGGACGCTCGCGTGAGCCCCCTCTAAAGACATCCTCATGGAGGATGCAGGGGCTCAGCGCGGAGCGTCCGCGCGGCTCAGCGCTGCTTGTCCTTCTATGGACTCAGCCTAATACAGAAAGGCCTCGATTCGCCGGAACTGAGAAGGGAGCCGCCATGTCTGCGCATGTGCAGAACGTGCCAGTCTGTCGCGCATGCGCAGAACGGGCCGGTATGAGGTCACGCATGCGCAGCACGGGCCGGGCTCGCGCATACACAGAATGGGAGGGTTTGCCGAGGTTGCGCATGCGTAGAACAGCGCATTGCCGGTCTGCGCATGCGCATATACTGAAAATCGCCGGTTCCACTTTCTGGCGATTTTCGCTTTGCGGTGGGCCCTTAGAACGGAACCCGCCGCATGCCCGGGGCCCTGCTGTAGTAACTTTGTTTATATAGTGCTTTTCTCGCAATGGGACTCAATGCACATCACAACTACAAAAAGAAAAGAAGAAAACATTTAAGGTTATAAAAGAGATCAAAACACAAGGAAAGCTATAATACCAGATGGGAGGTTACTGTAGTTATTAAATATATTTTGTTACTGATCTGTATGTGTGAACAAAAACAGCAGACTCATTTACGTATAGCTAGCCCTGGAGAAGTTTATCAACATAACAGGTAAGACGTATAATGTGTGAAAACACCATATGTAGGAATTGCAGGCTTCATCCTATGTAGAGATGTGCAAAACTTTAGCCAAATTCGCGAACCAGGTTCTCAAGCATTCACCAAGCCTTTGTAATTTAGACCCTCCCACTCCAGCAAAACCCCTATTTTATGCTTGGCAGAACTACAAATTCTCTGTGAAACTGATTTTTGGTCATTTTCACAGCTTTGGCGTACTTCACAAAAAAATAAAATATATAAACCATTTCACAAAAGCACTTTTGGAAACATTGCCACATTTCTAGCCCTTTGGGTGTACCTTTCCACATGTGACAAAAGTCCCTTCAGGGCGTTCTGACTTTTGTACGTGCATCGCTATGACAGCCTTTCGGGGTAACATAGAGGACACATACGAGGGGGGGGGGGAGGGGGGGGGGGAAAGAGAGAGGAGAAGGGAGGGAAGAAGGGAGGGAAGAGAGAGAGAAGGGAGGGAAGAGAGAGGAGAAGGGAGGGAAGAGAGAGGAGAAGGGAGGGAAGAGAGAGGAGAAGGGAGGGAAGAGAGAGGAGAAGGGAGGGAAGAGAGAGGAGAAAGGAGAAGGGAGGGGGGAGAGGAGAAGGGAGGGAGAAAGAGAGGGACTTCCCTAATTATCAGACCAGGTGTGAGTGAACAGAGCTCAGCACAAACCCTGGCCTGGATTTCTTACCTATGCTGAAACTGCGGAGTGGAGCAGTGGCCATCCTCCTCTCCGAATGCTCTACCCCAGGGACCCTTTAACACACAACATATGAATAAACGTAGTGATACACACATTTCCCTGGGGCTGTATCCCCCAGGCTGTGCAGGGTAAAAGCTGCGTAGTATTTTGAGAGCTCTACATATCCCATTTATCACCGCTCCCTGGTTTCTGTCACACTACTCAACATAGTAACGGAAATATTAGCAAATCATAGGAGGAGCTTAGACAAGAACAAGATATAGACATATAGCGTCGCTAAACAATATTTAACCCGTTCAACATGTCACTGCATCTACTCAATATGGATACACGCAGAAGTGCTCCTTGAAAAGGTGCAATTCAAGTTAAAGGGATGCAATGAAACTAAGCTCTCTAAACACAAAGCACTTGTGTTTAGGAATCCTCTGTCGGATTGTGAAGCCGACCGCAAGGCTGATTAAGTGAAGGATACTCCATTTCACATCAAACGTTTAACATTTAATAACTATCTTCCACCTTTGGCTATATGTAGCATGACGTCAGGTAACTTATGTACTCACAAAGCTGCTTTTCCATAGGGAGAGCCGTCTGCTGTTAACGTTGCTGACTTGAAGGCAGCAGTCCGCAATAAACACTGTTTCCAAAATCAGGGGCTTCGGGCAGGAAATAGAAGCGTTTGAAATATAAAAGTTTCTGGGAAGTTAAAATGAAGCTCTCCACAGAGCCCGGCTGTTCCCTTGGTAGCCTCAGAAGTGGGTGACGTTTCTTAAAAATAAATAATAATAAAAGTCATGGTAACGGTGCTAGCTATTGTTCTCCCCTCCTCTCAGATGGTCAGCTTCTGGCACAGAGAGCTCCTTCCTACGATCTCATACACTGTTATTGAACGCTCTCCCACATTGTACTGCGCTACGGAATATGTTGGCACATTACAAATAAAAGATAATATTAACGACGCTTAAGGGGTGGATTGTTGCTTTAAAGAAGATGACCCTGGTTTAAGTCGACTGTCCGCTCCATGTGACAGTATAATGACCCAATCTCCCCTTCAATACTACAAGCTCTACGGAGAAAGGACTTGTTCCTCAACAGCTGTGTGTATAGTGTCGTGTACAATGCAGAACAATATACTTAAAGAAATGAGTGAGTTCTGCATTAACTGTAACAACGATATCTGAAGTAATCCGTAAGAAAACACAGCTCTAAATGAACAATCATATTTGATCTTAATATTGAAGAATGTCAAACAAGAGGGTAGGATTTGAACACAAAATGGTGTTTCACACGTTAAATCTGAATCCGTTTCTAAGATAAAATGAAGATATACAATGCCTGATTTTGCTTGTACGACGTGTACTATTTCCCACCCCCCCCCCCCCCCCCCCCCACTAAATCGCTTTCCAAATTAAGATCATAACGTCTTATTTACCATATTTTTAGGCTTAAGTTGCACTTTCTGATTACATGTTTTCATTTGCAGAGAAAATAAAATCTGTCCCGGTAATGATGCATTAGCATTTCTCATGCAATGTCTAAATCTAATCTGTAAATTAATTTCATCTCCTGTATGATATGCTGATGGTGAAGTAGTTGAAGTAGAATAATTAAAATGTCTCTTCAACTTGTGCCTCTGGAAATAGAATTAGGCGCTATTTGTTTTTACCTAGCAAGAAAAATAAATATTTTTCTTTCCCTGGGAGGAAGAATATTGACAGAATTCTTCTGGCCAAAAAGGCCAAAAAGAGAAAGTTATGGATTTTATTTTATTTGCTAATGCACAATAAAATAATGAAAGTGGCAGCTTGCACAAAGATGTTATAAACTACTTTGCTAGAATTTAAAATACGGATCACAAAAGCTATATTTTTGCCTACATACTTTGCTTTATGATTTTAGAATCCCAGAAATAATTGAAGTTAACCTTAAATTGCAAAGTTAGTTTGCAAAACACAACATTCTTAGGGGCTTATTTTACATCCGCTGGAGTGGACGATTGGGCTGTTTTCAGCCGAAATGTACTACTGACTAATGAGACATTTCATTCAAAAACAGGACGATTGGATGCTTTGATGTTAATAGAATAATGTAATTCATGTCTTCTTTAACCAGTACAGTGCCATACCATTATGAGGGCCCATCGGGGTGCCCGTGCCGTACCATTATTAGGGCCCCCCGGCGTGCCCATGCCGTACCATTATTAAGGCCCCTGGCGTGCCCGTGCCATACACACACATAGATATATGTAAGTCCTCGCGCGGCAAAATTGAGGTTTTCAAATCGGGAGCCACACTCAGACCGCATTATAAGCAGATTTGCATTGTAGCGGATCACGCTATAAACGAGGTTGAGATATTGACTATTATATATAGTCAATCACCTTGATTTAACTCCTTCAACATCTCACTGCTGTTCATCATGGCTCTTCAATAAGTCTTCCAAATGGGCACATCTACAACAAAAAATAGTAGAAGGGCCACAAGACACTGTCATTTGAGATGCATGTAAAGATTTCTAATATGATACTTGAAGAATTTGCAAGTACTGTATTTATAACACTTTCCATAAATATTTATATTACCTAATCTTACAAGTACATTTTAGTGTGAAAATGTGCACTTAACTGCCTGAACAACTATAATTAAATTAGCAGATAGCCCAAGGCCACCCCACTCTTTAACTGTAGGAAACTAATGTGGTGGACAGAGCCGCACCAGGTGTACTAAGACGAAATTTCATTCAGGTGATAGTCTTACCACACAACACATTTGATCTGCTTGTTTGTTGAGAATCTTCGGGTGTGTTCAGCACCGGAGATAAGCTTAAAACAGAGCTGAGCCATCTCTTTCCTTCCAGCAAAAGAAGTCTCTGAAATGATGTAATCTCGCTTTCTAAAACTTTCCGAGGACTTGAGAAACATCCCCAATTTTACTTCCTCTTCTCCACCTCCTTCCCAGTTACTGCCATAAATGCATTTATAGGCCACAGCAGAAAGACACCAGGGGTTTCTGGGATTTCACAGAGTTACTCTGACCCACTATCAAAACGCGGAGTCACCTACCCCCCAACCGCTTTTAGTTTCAAAAGGAGGCCGCCCTCTAACCTTTCAATAGTTTGGAAGAAGTTTTAAAAAAATCCTCCTGTCAACGTACCGCTTCCATTACTCAGCACCACATTATGACTTGTTAGGCACGAACAAGAAGAAGCGCGACCAAGGAAGTGTGACAGCGTTTTCAGGAGACAAGAGAATTTGTTTGTCGTGAGACGGCCGGGTCACGTTAGTGGTTCAGCCTCGTGACGCCATGCCTCGGCGTCGCTGTGGATCTCTGTCCACAGATCGCTCAACGCCATGCACTCCGTCGTGCTCCAAGGCCTTATGGAGTACGCTGTCACACGACTTTACGGGTTACAAATAGTTGCCGCATTATTTTTGCAGGTAGGTATGAGATCCTAATTAGGGACATTTGGGGATATTTGTGTTTTGACATAAAACTGGTAAAGATGTTAGAAAAGGTTATACAGGGTTGGGTGATTTCACTGTAGAGTTATTCTAAAACTGGATGCGTTTGGATCATGAGTGGCCAACTCCAGTCCTCAAGAGCTACCAACAGGTCGGGTTTTCAGAATATCCCTGATTCAGCACAGGTGGCTCAGTCTTTGAGGCACCTGTGCTAAAGCAGGGATATCCTGAAAACCTCACCTGTTGGAGGCCTGGAGTTGGCCACTCCTCCTGGTTTAGATAATGTATATCAAGTCATTATTTTTGGACCTTATATAATGCCGACTCGTCAACCTCCGTGCTAAATAATTACATAAACTGTTGTTGCTATTGCTGAATTTATATTATTATATTGACCGTTTGCTCTGTAGGAAGGAACAGTTTTTCAGCATAAATGTGTGTAAGGTTTATTGTGACGGGAAAAACAGGTAAGTTAAATATCTGCTTATTTCAATAAGTTTTGGTAGAAAACCAAGATCTTGAAGGTAGGGGGGAATATGAAAAGGAATATGTTACACGGGTGTTTTTTCCCACTTTATTACAACTCCAATGTTAATTTATTGACACTGCATCTTTAATATAGCACAAAAACTTCCAATGCGACTTGGGCTACAAAATACACAATTATCATGCTGTGGCCCAGATCGAGAAAGGGGTGCTAAGCTTTAACTCACATTTACTCCCATTCACATGAATAGGAGCTGGTGCGTGCTAATGCTGCCCACGCATGTGTATACATTTCTCGTACCATTACCATGATATGAGTCATTAAACCAGGGGTCTCCAAACTACGGCCCGGGGACCACATCAGGCCCCCCACAAGATTTTATCCGGCCCGCAGCAACTTGAAATATATATATTATTGCTGCTTATATATCATTTCCCAGTGTAAGCACAGCATCCTCTCTTTGTAATGGTCACATTTCTCTTCTGAATCATATCATGCTGATTACCCCCAAAAGAACCAAGTAAACTTATTAATTCATTGACAAAATAAATCTAAATATATATAAAAAAATATTTCTGTCTTTGGCCCGCGAAAATGTGTAGAATAAACGATGTGTCCCTCGTACTGAAAAGTTTGGAGACCCCTGCTTTAACCAACACATATATATCAGTATAATAGATATCTATAGTATAGATTCCTAATAATATTAATATATTATATATATAATATATATTACGCACCCAACACACACACACACACCCACCCACACCACCACCACACACCCACACGCACTAAATGTTGTGAGAAAAGTAAATAGAGGAATGCGAATACATCCGTAGCTTGTCGTGAATCTAGAGCCGCTTTTAAGCCGCTTTAAATCTCATCTGTTTTAAGACGGCAGGCTACAATTCATCCCTGTGATTAGTCCTTTTACTTATAGTCAGTTCTTGATACAAAAATTACATGAAGATTAATAATTTCGAAATACAGTACTATAATGCCAGATTTACTTATACTTAATTTCTTTAAACCAGAGCCTTGTGCTGCGAGCCATGTGAACTTATCACAGGAAAGGATCGTCAGAACGGCTTTCTGTTGAAACTTCACAACTTCCTCCTCCTCCTCCTCCCTTCCCACATGGGGATTTAAGTACTTTAACTGCTAAAAGCATGTGAACACTGATCACTGTCACTTTCAGCAGCAAAGGATTAATATCCCTAACAGCACAGACAACGTACCCTTTAACAGCTGTAGGGGGAAAGTATCGATGTCAATCACTGTTCCCGATTAGTATAGGGGCAAATTCGCGGTTGACAAGCATTAGGGCCTGGGCTATGCCCAATGACAGACTACCCAACAGTTACGGTGTAGGCTTTTTATTATTGAAAGATTAAATGAGGCTGGTGGACCCTGCAAGGGAATACTAATAAAATATATATGTATACTTATTGATCCCCAGAATTCATGGTGTGTTAAAGCAGCTGGAAGTGAAAACCAAGGCAGGTGGCTGATCATGACTCGAGCGCACTATAGAAAGCAGTAACTCTAACTCTGTGGGCTGATTGTGTTATGGAACTGAACATTAATTGTTTGCAGGACCCCTGTTTCATGGTACTTTATGTATACCCAAGACAAGCAGTCCTGCTTGTCAGTTTGGATGGTGTAAGAATTTTGGTATGATGCCACCATCAACTGCCAAGAATAGGGTTACCACATTTGGCTTGTGGCCTTGGCTCTGCTTGGATGTGCCCTGGTTGTGCTCTGGGTGTCCTGACCCTGGCTCTATGCTCTGCTTGGGTGCTCCGACCCTGGCTCTGCTTGAGGTGCCCTGTGGTGCTTGGGGTGCCCTGGACTGGCAGTGTTGTCCTCGGCGGGTCTCTGGCCTTTGCTTGGGGTGCCCTGGACCCTGTCTGTGCTTGGGTGCCCCTGACCCTGTGCTGTGGATTGGTTGCCCCTACTGTGCTGGTCTGCTTGTTGGGTTGCCCTACCCTGGCTGTGCTTGGGGTGCCCTGGCTGTGCTTGGGGTGCCCTGACCCTGGCTGTGCTTGGGGTGCCCTGGCTGCTTTGCTTGGGTGCCTGGAGCAGTGTGTCAGCTCGGGGTCTCTGGCTGTGCTTGGGGTGGGGTTCCCTGTCTCTGCTTGGGGTTCCCGGACCCTGTCTCTGGGGCTTGGGTGGTGCTGGGCTGGGCTGGCTGTGGCTGGTGCTCGGAGATTCTGCTGTGCTTGGGGTGTCCTGCCTGGCTGATCTGCTCGCTGGCAGGTCACGCTGGGAGTCTCGCTGGTGTGTTAGGGGTCCTGACTGGCTGTGCTTGGGGTACCCTGCTCTCGTGTTGGGGTGCCCTGCTGGCAGATTCCAGCTCGGGGTGTCCTGTGGCATGTCTTGGGGGGTACCCTTGACCCTGGCTGTGCTTGGGGTGCCCTGACTGGCGTAAGGTATCACTCGGGGTCTGGCTTGTGCTTGTGGTTCCCTGACCCATGGCTGTCGTGGTCCCTTCTGTGGGGCCCCTGGACGGCATGTAGATCAGGGTAGGGCTGAGCTGGTGCTTGGGGTACCCTGACCTGGCTGTGTGGGTTCCCTGCCGTTGTGCCTGGCGATGGCAGTATCAGCTCGGGGGGTCGTGGTGGCTGTGTCTTGGGGTACCGACCCTGGCTGTGCTTGGGGTGTTGCCACTGGACTGGCAGTGTCAGCTCGGGGGGTCTGTGGCTGTGCTTGGGGTACCCTGACCCTGGCTGTGCTTGGGGTGCCCTGGACTGGCAGTATCAGCTCGGGGGGTCTCTGGCTGTGCTTGGGGTGCCCTGACCCTGGCTGTGCTCCTCTCTTTACCTTTCCATGCTCTTCCCGAAGTCTGGACACTTCCTTGGAGCTCAGCTGCTCCCTGCTCTCCTCCATGTTTTCGGTGCTGCGCACACCCGGGATCCCGCCGCAGTCCCCCGGCCTGTCTCTGTGTGAGGGCCACTTCCCCCCGCGCCCCGGGGTACTTCAGCCCCCGGCCTGTCTCTGTGTGAGGGCCGCACTAGCTACGCACGGAGACGTCAAAATCTCGCGAGATCTCCCAGTGAAACCTCGGGGCTGTCGATAAACCAGGCTCACGTGACAGAGCAGCACGTGCGCTTCCAGTACTGCTGCATAGCAACCACAGCATCCAGCTGCATAGCAACCGCAGCATCCAGCTGCATAGCAACCACTGCACTTAACTGCATAGCAACGTCAGCATCCAGCTGCATAGCAACCACTGCATTCAACTGCATAGCAATCACTGCGTCCAGCTGCTTAGTAACTAAAGCATCCAGCTCCATAGCAACCACTGCATCGCAACTAAAGCACCCAGCTGAATAGTAACTACAACATCACCTGCATAGGAACCACTGCATTCAAGTGCATAGCAGCAACATCCTGCTGCATAGCAACCACTGCATTAGCTGCATAGCAACCACTGCATCTAGCTGCATAGCAGCATATTGCAGGACTGGTATAGCCCCTCATGTTGGTATGGGGGGGATCCGATATGTTCCAGAAGCAGATCAGTCTCATGTGATCCAAAACCGTCAGATATGTCTGGAATCCGGGTGGTGAATCAGCTGTAGAGGAGGCTGGAACTCAAAAGGCCGTTCCGGCATGGCGAACGTCGTAGCCCAACGCGTTTCATCACAACACGTGACCATCACACGTATAGCAGACCTGCAATTTGCTGAGACGCTGAAACAACCAGCCTTCATCTGCTGGAACTGGCTGGTGACTATTATCTACCTGAATGCTTTAAAATCTCCTACACTTGTGAGCGCTACTTGTACATTTTTTTTACCATTGTTTATCAGTACTAATAACCTAGAGTAGGGATGCTCAATTCCAGTCCTCAAAACCCCCTTCAGCAACAGGTCAGGATTTCAGGATATCCTAGCTTTAGCACGGTGGCTCAATCAGTCCATGTTTCAGCACAGGTGGCTCAGGCTGAGCCTCTGATTTAGCCACCGGTGCTGACGCTGGGATATCCTGAAAACCTGACCTGTTGGAGGGTCTTGAGGACTGGAGTTGACCTGCAGTATCTGGTGGCAACAGGGACATGCAGCTGTATTGCTTAGCAGTTATAATGTTAAACCATTCATGTAGGTGTAGCATAGTGCCCCTGGCTATAGCCTTTCCACTGGCCTCAACACTACAAGTCCTGATAGGAAATTGGGTGTTAGGGGGGAGGGGGCAAGGAAAAGGGTGCTACGTAGGCTTGTGACGTCTCTAACCAGAATCCCTCTATGGTATCTGCAGATGCAAACTAGTTATTTATAGCCATCCATATATAACTTGTGAAATAATAGTAGCCTCTAGTAATGTTTTAGCCACGGGGAAAGAATATGGTAAACACTGATCCTATAACCTCCACTCATGAGTATCATCAGAGTGCAGTAAAATGGAGAGGTTGATTGACTATTCTACATTACATCTCAAAGGAGGTAATAGGTTCAGAAATAAATATAAACTACCACTAATTAGTAGCACTAATAATGTGGATAACTTTAGAAGGCACCTCAAGCCAGCTGTCCAGGAAATACCACTCCTCAGGGCCACAGACTGCTTTCCCAGGGCCCAGGACTAGTGTCCACTAGGCCGCATCCACCAATGTGTAGGGATTGCGGAGACTCCCCTCCTCCCGCTCCGGTCGGAAGTTGGATCCAGGTGCTGACAGGAGGGAGTGCAGTGCCCCCTGACCTGCAGGGGGGGGGGGGGAGTGTGTGTTTCTTTTCTGGAGTGGCCACCTCCTGTAGCGTCGCGTTGCCATGGTGTCAGACGTCATATGATGCCCCCACCTCTCTCCCACACCCCCAACTCTCTCTCTCTCCCACCTCTACTCGCCTCACCCCCAATACACACTAAGCCTCCCCCACCCTGTGTGCAGTGACAGCCCCGCCCCTTCTGCAAGCAGGGAAAACCCTGCAGCGGGGGAAACAGAGGCGCCCCAATGAGGGCGAACCAGCTCCGTGACGTCACTGGCCCGCCCCCAGACGGCGCGCGCTCTAAGGCCAGGTAAAGCACTGCTTTCCCTGAGCCTCAGCGCGCCTCCGCACGGACAAAGTGTCTATGTCCCAGGCCTTACAGAGAGATGACCCAGTGACCCACTTGCCTTTCTCTGTCTCTTCCTTTTCACTTGTTCCTCTGCATAGCCTGGATTAAACACTGTTTACAGTTTCACTCGGACTAACGCAGTGGAAGGCAAGTGGTCACTAAACTCAGGATATTTTGGGGGCAGAATTCAGCCCTGTTAGCATCCACCCTATGAGATACATTTACCACTAGTTGCATATTAACAACACTGAATAAAACAAATTGTGGCAGGAGGAGGGCCGAGAGAGGGCCTAAAACGTGGTGTGTGTTGGGTGTAGCAGGTTAGGAAGTACAATATGGACATTGTGCAAAGGCAAACATACCACACCACCTCTGTTCCTATCTGTTTAACGTGACTACTTAAAAGTGTTTATAAACAAGGGACCCTCAATTGTTTTCTCGACTTCATGCCTGACACATGCAATATTAGTAAAACAGTCGTAATTTTCTCTTGAGTTCTGCCCATTCCTCCCAACCTTTTTTTAATCACGACAGGTCGGACAAAAAGGAAAAGTTTGTTTTGTTCGAGAAGCAAAACCCAGTATGAATACACTTGTACGCTCCCTGATACACAATGAACATTAATAGTTCTTTATTGATTAAATCATACTGTATGTGTCTTCTTCATTTGAATGGTAACAAAAGACCTGTGTGGTTTCGAAAACTCGGTTCACTATCATTTCCTCCAGCAGCTTTATTGTTACATCAACAATCACATGCATCTTGGTATGAACATTGCGAGCGTCTCTCTTTTACTGTCTGAGCTCGGACTTCCCCTTTTTTTAATGCATTCTCATGTTTGTCATTAAGTGTCTAAATTGCGAGATGGAAGAATTTATTTTGCGAAGACTTTCAATTCAGTGAAGACTTTCAATTAAGGCAGGGGGGGTGGGGTGGGGGTTGGGTGGATGGGGGGGGGGGGGGGCGGAGGTGTGGGATGGGTGGGGGGGGTGGGTGTTGTTGGGTAGGGAGGGGGTTCTGTGTGTGTGTGTGTGTGTGTGTGTGTGTGTGTATATGGTATGTATGTATGTATAGAGAGAGTGTATTGTAACCATGAAAGGGCTTCAAGCACAAAGTAATAATAGGTACTGAGGGCTGTGAATCACTGAGGCCAGGGGAGAGTAAATAAAACACAGGTTTTCTGACACACACAAGTAAAAACAAAGTGAAGCGCAGCAAAGAAAGCAAATGCTGAGAGAACGTAATATAACAAAGTGACCTGGTGGCTTGAGTTTGTAATACTTAGTAGTAGTGGGCAACATTTACTAAGCAGTGTTCAGCCATAAAGCACCTCTGGTGCCGGATTACATTACAGCCTATTGAAATAAATGGACTGTGAGGTGTCTTCCCACACCAGGAGTCTCATTGCAGAAGACTGCTTATTAGATAAGCTTTTCCCTGAAGAGGGTAAAGTGCTTTGTACATGGAACCCCGTGTCTGCCAAACCACACGAACACTGCCCCCCAGCAGGTTCCTCTCCATGGACACGTGACTGGGGGAAGCCAGTAGGAAGGCTGGTGAAGGAGGAGGGACTATGAGGGGGTGTGAGCTTTAAGAGAGGGGGCAGCCATAACAGGGAGGGGTACCTGCTAGGAGCTGAGAGAGTGAGGCTCGTCCTAGAGCCCCTTGTGAAACGGGACCTGCACGTGTCCCACGTGGAGACAAGGAGGAGGAAGAGTCCAGCCGCAGAGAGCCAGAGCCCAGAGAGAGAGACAGCTCACGAAGGGGATCTCCTGACAAGTCGTTGGGATAGTGGGACCAAAAGACAAAGCTTTGCGAAGTACAGGCCTGCTGCAACATCTAGTGACAATACACAAGCTCTAGCGGTATACCCCTACTCTGACTATAGGCCTGACTACCCAGTATTGGGGCATCTATTAAATGGTCTACAATACACACACATGCACAGCGCTTATGTCAACTACTGGGATGCTAATGTGTATTGTGATTTGTATGCAGTGATCCTATTTATAAGGACCATGAAGTTACTGTTATCTGTCTGCTATATATACCATATACATAAATCTGTTATATACATCAGGGTGCACAAACCAGGGGGGGAGGGAAGCGCAACATTTTCTGGGGGGGAGGGGGGACACGGCGCTTACAGAGGCCCTGTGCTCTTCCCCACAACATTTAAATTAAATGCCTGGGGGGAGCACGCAAGGGCTTTGTAAGTTCCCGGCTTCTGACAACGCATCGTCATGGCAACGCGGCATTAAATGACATCCTGTTTATTGTCTCGTTTATTGGTTTTTTTGCTTTCAGTCAACACAAATAAAACTGGGGTGAGGGAAGCGGGGGATAACAGAATAGGAAAGGTAGAAAATATTTCTACAAAGCATTAAATCTGGAAACCAGATACTAATCATAGAATTATGCAAAGATCAGAGCACAAAAGTATATCCTAATGTTTAGAGACAAATACCACAATAATCTGTATTTTTGCAAAGAACAGCGGCAGATTCCGTCCCAATAGATCAATAACAATGATTCTTCTGAAAGGCAGGGATTGCCACAAACTGAGATATACCTTTTAATGGGACCAGCACGCGTGTTATTGTAATACAATTATTATTACTCCCAGTGTTTCTGCTAACTATTCCTTTGTGTCATGGAAAATGTCTGAGGAATATTGGACATGGTCCAACAGACACAACCACTGTGTGATACTTTTGTGAACGTAGCAGGTGTGCGAAAATAAGTGTTGGTTTGTAAACAAAAACAAAAAAGAACAACAGTTAAAGCAAAGACTTCATGTAACATTCTGCAATCTCATTCTCAACCGGTTGCAGGTAAATAAATCATTTCTTCTCCTGAAACCTGTCATCAGAACCCAAGAAAAACAAAAGGTTAATGAATTGTAAGGGTTTGTCACCAATCAAAGGTGTACAACCTTGTACGCCTCACGGGTCCATGCAGGGCCGCAGACAATTTCCGGGGCCCAGGACTGGAGTTTCAACCGGGGGCCCCCCCACCCCGGGGGCCCCCCCACCCCCCTTCCCACGTTGGCGGCCTTGCAAGCCCCCTCTATCCCCCCTCTCGCACTTCCTGCTCTCACTGAATTACCCCATTATCCCTCAATCCCCGCCCCACATACACACAATACCTATTCAATACACCCCCACACCCAAACTACAATACCCTCCACACACCCAAACTACAATACCCCCCCCACACCCAAACTACAATACCCCCCACACACCCAAATACGATATCCTCCCACACACCCAAACTACAATACCCCCCACACACCCAAACTACAATACCGCCCCACACACCCAAAATACAATATCCTCCCACACACCCAAACTACAATACACCCGCCACACACCCAATCTACAATACCCCCCCACACACCTAAAATACAATACCCTCTCAGACACCCAAAATATAATACCCACCACACCTCCAAAAAACAATTCCCCACCACACACCCAAAATACAATACCCTCCCACACGCCCAAAATAAAATACCCCCCCACACGCCCAAAATACTATACCCCCCTACCCCCTCGGCATAGCGAGAGATCAGAGCTGATCTGTAGGGAGGAACAGATGAGTAGAGATCCCTAGGCCTCAGAAATAGTGGGCGCGCATGGCGCCCGAGCGATCTGTGGACTCAGATCGCTTGAGACATGGCCGTGATGTCACAAAGCAGGTTCACCCTCATTGGTTGAACTGCTCACATGATGCGGCCGTCGCGCAAAAAAAATGTAAAACCAATTTGTCTGCTCAAAATTCTGCCGTGAGGTCGCTCTTCATCGTGCGCGCACTATGGCCGGCCTGATAGAGCTGCTGCAGTTTGTGCGCGCACTCGCGCTATAGACGCAGCCTTAAAGGTAAGGAGGAGAACTTTGTGGGTGATCTGAAACTTGAAGGGAAGCCAGGAGAGGGATTTAAAGAGGAGACTGCAGTACAAAAAGGAATGTAAAAGTATCCATTTGCTATTCTTCTTGCATTCCTTTTTAGTCTATTTCTTAGCCATCTGTTTCCTATGTGTCATTTCTGATCTCAGTGACAATATTGGTGGTGTGTTTTATATTCTCACATTAACCTTAGCAAGCGCTACATTCAGCATGGCATCAGACTCTGCTCTCTAGCTTATCCTTACTGATTGTCCGTAATGCTGATGCAGATATTTCAGTGACCCTCGTGGCCTGAGAAAGATGAAAGATATCACCTTGAATCTCGTTACATTTTGCATTTTAAAGTTTTGACAGTTCAGGTGACAGCCAGAAATAATGTATAACTGTTGTTTTATATTCCACGCGGTGCGCAGCGGATTTTAGAGAGAGAGACTTTTGGGACAAAGCTACAAGTCATTTAAAAATGGTTTATAGCCATAACTGGTATAGCAATGGAATGGAAGATTTAGGCGTCTCTGTATCATTTTCACCCTATATTGGATGCATTTTGAAAATGTGTCTCAATAAACTCTGAGAGGTAGCAAAAGAGCTCGATCTGGTGTTAAATCTGCAGACCAAGCAATATCCTACTTGTGTGGTTTTTTTATAAATCAGTTTTGTACTATGAAAAAATACTTGTACTGTAGCATTTTTTTTAAAGAACTCTGAATTACATTTTTAATGTATTATAATGTAACAAGCTTTTTTTGTTTCTATAGCAACCATTTACAAACTCACAGATACTGAGTCAATAGTCCTCTGCAGCCATTTAGTGAACCCCCGAGCCAAATCTTCACTGATTGATCACAGGAGAACGGGTCGATCAGCAATTTAGCTAATTATT
Source organism: Ascaphus truei (assembly GCA_036426205.1). NCBI lineage: Eukaryota > Metazoa > Chordata > Amphibia > Anura > Ascaphidae > Ascaphus > Ascaphus truei. The sequence continues at coordinate 25,123,489 of CM071580.1, forward strand.
TTGTCATTGTGTGGATTGTATTGATGCACACATTAAGGGGGTGGTGGGGGGAGGGGGCGGCAGCTTGGACAGCTGCTTTATTCTCAGGTTAGCTCCAAAAGGATTGTTGTTAAAAACACATTCTTCTTTCCAAACTCTCATGAATAAATTCGCATAACTTGATGCGAACCTGTTTCCCATGGCAGTGCCACATGTCTGTGAAAAGTATATCATTAAACAAAAAATAATGATCACCTAATATAAACTGGAAACCTTCAATTAAAAAAATAATCTTTTCCGTTTTTATGGTCTTATCGTTAGACAAAAACATTTCTACTGCCTTACATCCTTGTGTGTGATTGATACTGGTGTACTTACTGTATAAGGAAGAAACATCACAAGTACTACAAATATAATTATTTTCCCACAGTAATCCCTCGAAAGTATTAAAAACCTGTGTAGTGTCTGTGAGATATGAAGGTAACTTTATAACATAACCTTGTACAAATTGATCTTTATATTGTGACAGGTTTGACGTTAATGAATTTATAACTGAGATTAATCGGTCTACCCTAGTGGGTTCTCTATATAGTTGGGAATTTGGGGTTAGAAATTTTATTTTAGGGCCTTTATTAAATAAGAAAATTATCAATGATTCATAATTCTTTACCCATATCTAAAATCTCTTGTAACTCCAATTGTACACAAAAGATGTGTGTGAGGAACAAGTGTCCCAAGTAGAGAAACATTGCTTAGGCAGAGATAATGATTTAGAAGAAATTTATTCGCTAAAAATATAGCAGGGGATTTTGGTAGGAAGTTGGTTTTGAAAACCCAAGTTAAACCTAAAGAGATACAGGATAGTGCCATCCCTTCTATAACTGAACAGAATAAGGAATTCTTCCAAATTCTTTTTTTATAAAGGCATTGGAATGTTTTCAAAACAGGATAACAGCCTAAAATATTTTTTTTATCAAAGTAATTTCAATCATTTTTCACAAAAACACCTGATTTTAAAAATGAAATTATCCCCCAGTGGATTAAGAAAAAAGAACTTACAACCAACCAAGGTGAGAAATTGATTGAGTTTAAAACTAAAAGGCTTTTTCAAATGTGGCAAAGATATAGTCACATGAAAACCGATCATTCTATGTCCAACGCAACTCAAGCATTCAGAATTCTCTGTTTTAGTCATTGTAAAATGGATTATATAGTGTGTCTGTTACAGTGCCCGTGTAATTTATAGTATGTGAGATGTACAACGAGGCCACTCGGAACACAAATATAAGAACATTCGTAACATTACATTGGGTCTAGGATCCCACAATGTTTCACTCCACCTTAAAACTGCAGTTCAGTCAATATCCTGCATGTGTGGTTTTTTTAATAAATCAGTTCTGTAGTAAGAAAAAATACTTTTAGCATTTTCTGTTTTTAAAAAAACAACTTTGAAAGACCAATTTTCTTGTATTCTATTTTAACAGCCATTTGCTAAGGCACTGCCCCTTCATGTCCTGTCACAAGCCCTGGCACACCCCTTTGTCAGCCCTGCCCTCACTCTAGCACATGTCAGTGCAGGAGTGCTCATGAATATTCATGAGCTTCCACTGACAGACAAGCAGAATATAAACAGATCCCTTCACTAATTATGTCACCAAATTTCGACCTATCAATACATGGAGAACGAATTGACCTACATCTATACAGTTCTTTAGGTAATTAGAGATTGCACAGATAAAACTATTGAAGTACAAAAAATAAATAAAAAAATTAAAAAAAGACTGAACTGCAGCTTTAAGGGATTACTATACCAAGACAAATTTCCCTAGCCAATTCCAATCTGGCTTTCACCCTAAACACTCCACGGTAACTACCCTGCTAAAAGTTTGCAATGAAATCCATTGTGGAATGGAACAGGGCAACTCACTGGTGCAGTATTCCTAGATTTTGCAAAGGCTTTTGATACTGTTGATCATGCTATCTTGCTCAACAAACTCCAGTGCTCTGGAATAGGGAAGCATGCTTTAAACTGGTTTCATTCCTACCTATCAGGTAGATCCCAACATGTGTATCTCAGGCTCTAACTCCAACCCCTTGGATATCACCTGTGGTGTCCCGCAAGGCTCTGTTCTGGGGCCTCTACTCTTCTCAGTGTTCATCAATGATCTTCCCACAGCTTGTAAGGGAGCTTCAATACACATGTATGATAACACAATCTTAAATGCACACAGCCATAGCCTCTCCGACCTTGAACACATACTTCAATCTGACTTTTTGAGACTTGAAAATTGGATTTCCCAAAACAAGCTGTTTTTAAACACTGACAAGACTGTAGTAATGGTATTTGGGACAAAGGCTAAATTTTTAAAGCTTCCAATGACTGAGATCCAGATCAGAACCAACACTAACACCACCCTAACTCCTGTTACTAGTTTTAAATACTTGGGCATATGGTTTGACTCCTATTTAACATTCAGGATGCACATTGATACCCTGACATCCAAAACCTATGCCAAACTAGGTGCACTTTACAGGAACAAATCCTCCCTAAGTCTGCTTGTCAGAAAGCGTATCTCACAGCAGGTGCTAATGCCAATTATTGACTATTGAGACATAGTATACGACTCGGCACCCCAAACCCACCTTAGCAACTTGACACCCTCTAAAATTCAATATGCCGTTTTGTTCTCCAATGCAACTACAACACACATCACTGCGAAATTCTCAAAGAACTAGATTGGTCATCACTTGGGTCTAGGCGCAAAGTTCACCTTTCCTGTCTTGCCTTCAAATACTTTCTGGGCAAGCTACCCATCTATCTGAACAAGCTCCTCACCCCTACTACATGCAGCACTTATCATCTGAGATCAGACTCCAAAAGACTGTTCATGGTCCCAAGGTTCAGCAAAGTATCCGGCCACTCCTCCTCTTACCGTGCACCCCAAAACTGGAACAATCTACCGGAGACTCTCACATCCACCACCAGTCTAAGTTCTTTCAAAACTAAGGCTATCACACATTTTAATCTGTTCTGTAACTGTTACATACGCCTATAATATATAAACTCTAACTGTGCATGCTATGTCTTGTATATAATGTATACCCTGTTCACTTATGTAACTGTATTTGTAACCATGTATTATTTCTTATCTTAACTCTATGCCCAGGACATACTTGAACACGAGAGGTAACTCTCAATGTATTACTTCCTGGTAAAACATTTTATAAATAAATAATGTGATGTCACATAGTAACGCAACATCGTGTGACCCCCGGGGCGTCATTGGACACCGGGTTACCATGGCGACGTGTCACCGAACACAAGGTAGGAGACGTTACAAAGGCCTTGCACGGTCCCCCGGCATTTCGTTTTAATGCCTTGGGGGAGAGCGTTGGACCTCTGTAACCGCTGCCGCCCCCCGGGCACGCCGCCCAATTTGCGCACCCCTGTATAAGGTAATAAAGCCTTCTCTATACTTCATATGTTTCTTGAGTGCATTAATAAGGCTCTTTTGTATGTTTTGTAGCTTATTATAACAATTGGGGGGCCATACTTTGTGGTGGCATATATGCGTCTTATATTTTGGGTACCGGTATACGTCTGTGTATTTGAGCTTGTCTTTATGATGGTCTGTAACATGGAAATATATCTGAGAACTGTAGCAGAGTAGCACAGCGTACACCTGTAACAATTTAACAATCAGCGATAATGTCAAATAAATGATTAAATATATGGAGTACTTAAAGATCAATAGGGAAATGGCAAAATGAAGCAGTTTATATTTTTATACGGTTTTCATTATACATACTGGCATGTATTTAAACGTGTTGAATGCTAAAAAATGTATTTACATATTTATAACGTGTGTGTAATTAGGCAGCGTTTTTTAATCATGAGAAAAAGGGTAATTTGAGAATGACAGGAATAATAGTTTTTGGGGAGTCCCGGCAATATTTTTAGGGAAGATTTACAAAGCTCCGGTAACCGGATTCGGAGCTCGATCTGCGTTAACGCCCATTGACCTGAATGGCAGTTACTGCAAATCGGGCTCCGATACCGGTTATCAGAGTCTCGTTAATTCCCCTCCCCCCCTTAATGATTTCTTTGTCCAGGTGCAAGAAAATTCAATCCTCTTATGATAAACTTTCACCTTGATAAAGGACTAGTAATAGTCCGAAACGCGTTGGTGTGTATCTGTTGTTCTTGATCTATTAAACAAGCTTTTTATGTTGGGAACGCATCCTTGCACTTCTTCTGGCAAGGCCAGTGTGGACCCAGTGCTCCGTTTTTTCCTCCTTTGCTATACTTGTCCTTCTACAGGTGGAGGCACAGTTAACCCGTGGAATCCTGGATACCTGAGGACTTGCTGCTTATCGTGGACACCTATTCCCATGTGAGTCTTTCCAGGTTTACCATTACAGTTCTGGACTGTGTTTATCAAGACTGTTTCATTGTTATAGATGCTCATTACACTGGTCACCGGCAGGTGCTTCACTATCAATACATCCTTACTACCGTGCTTTGTGGGATTTTAGTGCCAGTATGCATCTTTTGGACATTCTACGTGTACATTTATTATTGGGTTAATTCCATTCTACAACGATTTATATATTTTTGTAGTATTTGCTGTATTTCTTTGAGCACCATACAACGGTTTTTTCATTTTATGATAAACTTGCAGTCATATAGGCATCAAGCCATATATATTGACGTATTCAGTATGCTATTTAATGAACACATTCAATTTATTTAGAGAAGTCCCCAAAAGAATGTATCCGATCCACATAACATTAGCATATCAAAACAATAAAACTGCTATTGGTAAAAAGGTTAATGTATTGCCAGAGGGACTTATAGCATTTAGGGGTAAATTCTATAAACAACGCTTCTGTTTGGGCTGTTTTTGGATTTAATTCTCTCAGGCTTGAATGGAGATTTTCGTCTAAAAACGTCCCGAACTGCTACTTTAATACTTTAAAGTATAAAGAATTTACCTTTCAATGATGTATAAGCACTTCTGGCAACAAAGAGGTTAACGTTTTCTTCCCCTTTATCCTTCCTACAGCATTTTAGTACCTGACTTGTATATTTATGTGACTATTGTTAGAAATGACTAATTGGGTTTGATTAGCTCCATCATTAATATTCTGCCCATAATTTACCGTGCTTCAATAAAATACCCTAAAGTAGTATAATGATTAGATTTCAGGAATATGTGTTTTGCAATTAAGTTCCTCTTGATTTTGATATGCAGATTAAGAAATGGTAGTCTATTTTTTTTCCAAAAATTACCCTTATTAACTCAGCAGCATACTCTGAAGATTAGGTACGAAATCCCAGATTTTCCGTTCTGTATGTGCTCGTTAAATATATTTCAATCAAGCCTATGTGGGCAAATCAGATGTGATTAGTTTAAGTTCACAGTCGTCCTATCTAAATGAATAATGTGTCACCTAACATTGCAAAAATGTGATTAATAGTTTATCAGTTAATTAAAAATGATGTTTCATTTTCTGATTTATTTTTTTATTTTTAGAGAAATGCAATGTAGGTATTATAGGTGTTAATCATAAATGCTAATTATTTTTCGCCTAAATCTATTCTTTATTCTTTGCTCTGAACCCAGGAAACGGGTGTGTATATATATATATATTCCAGTGACTTGTTTTGAGCGGTATAGAGGAATTATTGCAGTTTGCTCGCAAGCTGCTTGGTTTTCAGCATTTTCTTTAAATTCATTTTTTATTGAGTTTAGAATATTTCTAATAAAAAAGAGAACATATCTTTTCCTGAGTCATGGACAGTTAATCATTCACTATAATCATAGCGGCGTTCAATACTTAAACATCTACATTCAATACGGTTCGTTCTGACATATTTCCTTATTCTCATATTGTTCTTATTAAATATCTTCCTGCAAATAGTTATTCAACTTCGGGTCAGTTCCTCGGGGCTCCAAACGGGACATGCCCAAAATCAGTAACGTCCTTTATTTTGCGTAAGGTTAACCCGTATCCACAAAGCTAATTATATCCAAAACAACGGCTGCGCAGACCTGCGGGACGTGGGAAATAAGCTAATCATGCTCACTCGACAGGAGGAACGCCACCTTTAGCTATCACGTGAAATCCCTGTGTTAAATTGAAGGCCCTTTTGTGCCCTTTAGAGTGAGGGGGTGGGAGGGGGGGGAGGGGGGGAGGGGAGGGGGAGGGGAGGGGTGGGAGGGGGGGGAGTGGGAGGTGGGAGGGGGAGGAAGTGGGGGGGGGGGGGGGGAGGGGGGGAGGAGTGGGAGGGGGACGGGGAGGGGGGGAGGGGGTGATGGAGACAAAAAGAGAGTGTGCTCTATAATTTGGGGGGGGGGGGTGCGAAGTTGATGGAACTTGCCCCAGGCGCAAAAAAAACCTCGTTCCGCCTCTGTCCTTTGCCATGCAGTCCCAAATGTAGCAAGATACTTCTTGGTGATAGAGGGATGTTTAGTCTGTTTTCCTAGACATGGTTCCAATATGTATATACCAAGAACAGATTTCAATAATATAAGTGAACACAGAGTCCACATATTTTCCATCTTGGCTAAAGAAAAAATGAACATGTTAAGTCATCCATGTCTGTTGATAATAACCCTGGTATAAGATAATCACCTTCAGGCTTACTTACATTTGATGCCCGGTCGTGATTAACTGAAATGCAGTTGCTGTAGCTTAAGGCTTTCTCTTTGAGCCCTTTAACCTCACATTTGGCTAATATATGTTAATTTGGTACAAGAGAACGCCGCTTGTCTTGTAATAGCAGGATCTCTTTCTCATAAATACGTGAAGATAGGTTCCCATAGTCAAGGCTTGCTCCGGTCATTGTATGGCAACTTGTGCTGCCCTCACATGGCAGACAAATATAAATATATATATATATGTATGTATGTGTGTATAGATATATATATCTCTCAGATTATCAATATATGCTATCCCACGTGTTCCTCTTCAGTTACATCGCAGTGTATGAATCACATCATGCTTTACAAAGTTACAACTCAGACCTCTGTGACCAGCATTAATGACAAACCCCTTCCCCTGACGGCTAGTTACAAAAAACCTTTGAACAGTGGTGTACAACCAGGGCTGGATTTTGACCTTCTGAGGCCCTAAGTCAGGGGTGCTCAACTCCAGTCCTCAAGCCCCCCCCCCCCCCCCCCAACAGGTCAGGTTTTCAGAATATCCCTGCTTCAGCACAGGTGGCTCAATCAAAGGCTAGGTCAAAGACTGGGCCTTTGATTGAGCCACCTGTGCTGAAGCAGAGACTGATTGAGCCACCTTTCCTGAAGCTGGGATTGATTGAGCCACCTGTGCTGAAGCAGAAATTGATTGAGCCACCTTTCCTGAAGCTGGGCGAGATTGAGCCACCTGTGCTGACACAGGGATATCCTGAAACCTGACCTGTTGAGGGGGTTTGATGGCTGCAGTTGAGCACTCCTGCCCTAAGCAATGTCAAGTTTAAGAGGCCCCAAAAATGAGAAATATATTTGTTAAATTTGTTATTCTGACTGGAGGGAACATTGAAAATATAAACATGAAACTGCAATGAATGAAGGCGTTATGCTAGCATTGTTATATACTGTACAGAATAAAGATGCCGGTGTAAAGCTAAACGGAGCAGTGTTTGCACATCACATTCATTTTAATAGTAAAACAGTTTCTTTTGGGGGGTTTTGGAGAGCAAAGTCACTGACGATGTCTTCAAATGAGAAGCTACAAAGTTATCACTTTCGATGCACAGGATGCTTAAGGTCATATTTGTACAAAAATGTTATAGAAAATCTTCTTTTTCCCACACCACAAATGTAGACCTCAAACACTCCATTGATTGTATGTTCACAGGCCCAAATACTTTGTTTTAAGCAGCAATCCTGGATGGTTGTTTTTTTTTTTACATCATTTTTTGTACAGCATCGGAACCTGGGGGTCCTCCGCAGCTGAACCGCATTATTGTTGGCTCTGGAGACCCCCTGATCCCCACGCTACGTACCAATACAGTTACCTGTGTTTTGCTACCTCCAGGGAAATCAAAATCATTGAATCTCCCAGGTCCTGCTGGCCAATAGGAAGCCGCAACATCGTCAGAGGGGGTTCTCTCTGAAACTGGGGGGTCCCCAGAGCTAAAAACAGCAAGGCTCAGTTCCTAAGGCTCCCTATTCCAATTCTGTATATAAATAGAAAAGTAATTTTAGGCGGGATTGTTGCTTTAACGTTCTCGAGTGTAAATTGACACTAAAGAAGCACTAATATTCTGTGCTTCTCAGTGTCAAGGTACAAAGGGTTTGGTTCTTATTTTCCGTGTGTGCATGAGATTGCACTTTGCACACTGTATAGAAGATAAGCAGGATTTAAAGTAGCAGGAGAGGCTGCGTTGCGTTTGAAATTATTATTATTTTATTTTAATTACAGGTGTGACACAGGTGGTATTCGTTTTGGCGACCGGCTGCTTCCAGAGATACTTACTTCCGTAGCTGTGCCGGTATGTCTGTATGACTAACATAATGGCGGTGTTTAAATGTCCCGCGTCACGCGGGCCAATAGGAAGCAGTGATGTCATCCGTTACGGCTTCCTATTGGCCAGCGTGACCGGGACATTTAAACTTCAGGAGACACCGGCACCCCCTATGGAGGGACTCCACAACGTGGGAGCCCTGATGTAGACTCGTGTCCTGGGCTATGGGAATTCTTGTGGGGTCCTGGGCTACGGGAATGCTTGTGGGGTCCTGGGCTACGGGAATGCTTGTGGGGTCCTGGGCTACGGGAATGCTTGTGGGGTCCTGGGTGTAAATCTACATGTAAGAATACTGAAGGTACTTTATATAAAAGTTCTCTAAAAGAAGTTAAGGTTCTGTAATCAGCAAACAGAAAGGTTTGATGTAGGGTTCATATCATATCTAGTAACCAATAAATGATTACAGGAATTGAATGCCTGGATCAACAATCTCGTGCGATCTGAAGCAAATAAAAAAAACTGTATGGACCCATAGATCAATTTCAGTTAAACCTACCAAGATACCATATTACTGTGAAATCTGATAATATTTCCTTCGCCGCTTGGAAGGGTCCACATTGCATTACACTGGAGTATTATTTTGCAGGGTTTTCTAGTACACGTTGTAGCCCAAACTTCTTTGTAATGGAGCATATCTTAGAGAAATATAATAATATATTTGTTCCTTTCTTAGATCCAGCTTCAAACATGAGCTGTTTTATTTCCTAACCGAATGTTTCTGGTCAACTTTACTTCCGTTTAATGTGCCATTTATGCATTAAAAGCTGGGAATTGGTGCAGTAAAAGTGACGCATGAACCAAATTAACATGCTTATTGTATGATCAAACATCCCAATATCGCTAGTTCCATCTGTGACCCTACACACTCACCTCAGGGGGTGCTGAACATAACGCAGGGAGAAGTCACCACTTTATGGACCATATTTTGCATTATTCCAATTAAAATTTTGGCCAACAAAACAACAGCATTATTATCATAATCAATGGGGGACGGGAGCATCATATTATTCTGGGGAAGGAGGGTTATAGCACTACGTTCATTTGAGGGGGGAAATATACAGCGTCTATGCCATCCAATAAACCACATGAAAAAGCAAGCAATGTAACATAATATATAACACGATACCTGTGTTTCACACAGTGGCGGACAAACATTTCTGCCACTCGGGGGAGGCCATTCGTCCTAGCATAGTGACATCATGACGTCACGGCGGTATGTGATGCCGCATTGTCATGGCAACATGGCGTCATGACGTTACGGCATCATGTGATGTTGCAGCGTTATTTGACGTGGGGTCGCCATGACGACGCAACGCTACAGCTGGTGGCCGCTTCGGAAAAAGTAAGGCTCTCTAACACACATTTTCTACCCCAAAAATGTGTTGTCCCCCCAAAAAGATTGCTGCTCTAGGCTACAACCTACTCAGTCTAATGGGAAATCCACCACTGTTTCCACAACCATGGGCCACGGCCATTGACGGCCGTCTGACGACCCTACTACCACGGGAAAGTAAATGATGACATCATTTCCGCATATTGTTGGTAAAATATGTTACATTGCATCTGAAATTGACAACATTTTTACAATACATTTAAAACAGATACAGATATACAGTTGTGTTAACTCTGTAATGGTGAATGTACAATTGTGTAGTAATAAAGATATTGTTCTAACTAGATTCATAGGGGTTTTCTCAGTCAATGGAAGTATTATGTGCGGTAGTGCCATGATCGGCACTAGCTTAGCCCCTCCCTTGCAAAAAAGAGGCAGTGGATACGATTGTTTAAATGGTTGCTGTGGTACCCAAAGAGTGATCAGTACATTAACAAAATAATTAAAAATGGTATTAGGAGCTAAAAAAACACAGACAGTTTATCTAATACTACTGAAATTATTTATTTAAAAAAAACATATAGGATTTTTCACGTTTTGCTGCTTTAATACTTGATACCCTTAATATGCAGAGCTGGCATTAAAGGTGTTCAAGAGGGAGTCTGCAAAGGAAAATCTGGGTGTTCCCAGGAGTTTGCACAAAACAGGCTAAGTATAATATCTACAAAGTACTTTCAGGCCGGAGGGGAGTCAGAAGCACGGGTGAAAGTCCGAGTATGTTCCTGAAGTAATGCAACAAAAGTAAATATGCGGATTGGCCTCATTTGTAGCAGTTCAGAAGCTGCCCATAAACATCACTAATGTAGCAAAGGGACCAACGGCAAGTTGTGGCTATGACAAAGTCCCGGACCGGAAACAGAACAAGTCCCGGACCGGAAACAGAACAAGTCCCGACCGGAGCAGGACCGTACCACTGAACCGGAGCAGGACCGTACCACTGCTCACCCCAAGTTAGGGAGGGAGGGTATGTGTAGCTGGAGGAAGCGCACGTATGTGTGTACACGTGCATGTGCACGCATAGCTGGAGGAAGGGTGTGTGTGTGCGCATAGCTGGAGGAAGCGTGAGTGTGTGTGCACGCATAGCTGGAGGAAGGGTGTGTGTGTGCGCATAGCTGGAGGAAGCGTGAGTGTGTGTGCACGCATAGCTGGAGGAAGGGTGTGTGTGCACGCATAGCTGGAGGAAGCGTGAGCGTGTGTGTACGCATAGCTGGAGGAAGCGTGAGTGTGTGTGTACGCATAGCTGGAGGAAGCGTGAGCGTGTGTGTGTGCACGCATAGCTGGAGGAAGCGTGAGCGTGTGTGTGTGTGCACGCATAGCTGGAGGAAGCGTGAGCGTGTGCACGCATAGCTGGAGGAAGCGTGTGTGTGCATTCATAGCTGGGGGACGTCTTACCTTATGCGGAGCGGCCTTCCTCCTGCAGCGTTGTGTTGCCATGACAATACGATGCCTTGACGTCATGACGCTGCAGGAGGAAGGTCACGCTGCTGAAATCCCGCCTTGGGCCCTACCAAAGGTAAGGCCGGTCCTGGCATGCAGCGGAGGGAGTCAGCCATTTCCGGATGTTACCACTGCTCTGTTCAATCAGAGACACACCAACCTTCTCACCCCCCTGTACCCGATGTTTCCACATACCCTTCCGTATAGAGTGTAAGCTCCTTTGGGGCAGGGCTCTCCTACCTACTGTCACAATGTATGTTATAGTTTTTCACCCTCCAGCCCTATTGTACTGTGCTATGGAATATGCTGGCACGTTATAAATTAATGACAATATTAGTTTGAAATAGACCAGTGTTTAGAAAAACATATGTATGGGAAATGATTCCACCCATAGTCATCTGTGTATGAGCCACAACTAAATAATACCTACACGTATACCTGGGCACCCTGGGATTGCAGTGAGCCTTTACCTCCGGAATTAGGGCACCTTTGCTTTTCAGGGAACTTGTATTAAAGCCTAACCTGGCAGTGCAATAATGCCAACTAATAACAATAACTTCATTACAGTTACACAATTACAGTATTGTGCACAGTACGCAGCACATAGAGTTTTACACACTCCTGCCCTGCAGAGCTTACAATCTATGTTTTGGTGCCTGAGGCACAGGGAGGTAAAGTGACTTGCCCAAGGTCACAAGGAGCCGACGCTGGGAACTGCACCGTTGTTTTCAGAGTCAACGTCTGTACTCACTGAGCCGCTCGTCCTCGCTACCACTTGTTCGTTTAAAACAGAGCATTAGTTCATTAAAATATTACTCAAAAACTGGAAAGTGCTAAAAAATGTCAACATAAAAATGGATAAGTTAAGTATGTTAAAAAGAAATACACATATGATTAACCCTTTTAATGACACTGCTATTAATGATCACTGGCAGTATCGCCGTTACCAGCAACCTGCCAAACTGGGGCTCATTTCAATTTATTGAGCCGTAATGTTTTAATGATTTCTGGTGTTACTCTATCACAGGAGTTTAAGTGTTAGGATTTAAATATAGGTGACAGCTGCTAATAACTTGATGAGTTTATTCTATTCAACCAAACGACAGGCATTAAAGATGAGAAGATATTAGATTTGCTCCAGTTAATAAACAAAATCGCCCGTGTTTGTTACCCACATTTTGCATTAGTTATGTACGCATTTTTACATCGGATTGTGTTTGTTTCCACGGAGGTACATGCAGGGCTACATGAAAGGGGTTTCCCGATGCTCAGGTAAGGGGTATCGGAGCGCAATCCGACATTGTATGCATGTCTTCAATTATATACCTCCATTTATGTACATAGCGCTAACGGCAGTGATACCCGGGCCATAATAATATAGCACAGTGGGAATAAGATCTTGAGACATAAAAGTAATATTAGGGAAAAGGCGTCCCTGCCCCGAAGAGCTTACAATCTAAGTGGACATTAACTGCCATACAAGTTACTGCCAGTGTACAACGTCACTTCTAATTGTTGATATATTGCAGTTAATCACATGTATGAGCACACTGAAAGGGTGCAGTGATACCAAGATCCTAAGGTTACCCTAACAAACACCGCCTGCTCAGATGTTCCGCGTTCCTGCGGTGGGGTTTCTGCTCTTGCAGTAAGATGTGGCAGTTGGCACTCCTATCTCATCAGGTGTTTATGGGGGTATTACCGTGGCATTAGGGGCAGGAAGGGAGATGTGTAACTAGAACTACTGGAGGGCTCCATTAATATCTTTTGACAATACTGAGAGTTGCAATAAAAGGGATCACAGCCAGAAAATGCCCATAATTCTTCAGGACTAAAAAAAAGTGTTCTTCATAGATGAAATTGTTTCTAAAAAAGGCGATTTTAGCGACTCATATGTCAGCCTTCATTTCTAATGGTTCAATCTTTCCATGTATATTTTAAGAGGACTAATTAACCTTGTGAGATTCGCTGAGAAAATTAAAGTGCTGCTCATTTGACAGGAGAGATATTATATATATATTTTTTTTTTTGAGGTTCAGTCTATGGTATATTAGGTATCAAAATTTTTTTTTTTTGGCAGAGTGAAAACATAATGTGAGACATCTTACTGAAGGTTGCAGCGAGTGGGTTGGGGTGAAATTGTCACTCGTGCTGCAGCATGCACCAATTGTGTCTGGAAATGTAACTTGTACACACAGTGGCCTTGCACACCTGATACACCCCAAGCCAAGTCCTTTAAATGAATGACTACTCACTAAATTATTACATTACCACTAGGTGGCTTTAAAGCTGCAGTTCAGTCTTTTTTTTTTTTTTCATTTATTTTTTTACTTCAATAGTATCATGTGGGCAATCTCTAATTACCTAAAGAACTGCATAGCTGCAGGTCAATTCGTTCTCCATGTATTGATCGGCGAAATTTGGTGACATCATTAGAGCTGGCATACGTTTTTCTTCTGCTTCTGTCACTCAGTGGAAGCTCATGAATATTCATGAGCACTCCTGCACTGACATGTGCTAGGAGGGCAGGGCTGACAAAGGGGTGTGCCAGGGCTTGTGACAGGACATGAAGGGGCAGTGCCTTAGCAAATGGCTGTTAAAATAGAATACAAGAAAATTGGTCTTTCAAAGTTGTTTTTTTAAAAACAGAAAATGCTAAAAGTATTTTTTCTTACTACAGAACTGATTTATTAAAAAAAAACACACAAGCAGGATATTGACTGAACTGCAGCTTTAATGTAGAGAGGTCTCGTCGAAGATATTATGGGTCATATTTACTTAGAAATTTTAAGCCATAAAATACCTTACAGTATATTCAGGTGAATGGGCCATAAGGTGGTGGATGGTTAGGTAGGTATGACCCTTAATAGTAACCTTTTTTCTGCTTAAGAGCTCCCCTCAAGGAGCGGCTCAGCGAGTAAACACACCGGCTCTGAAAACAACGACACAGAGTTTAAATCAGGGGAACTGGGTTCAGTAATTGGTGTCATCTCCTTGGGAAAGTCACTTTATCCCCCTGTGCCTCAGGCACTAAAATCATAAATTGCAAGCTCACCTGGGCAGGACAGGGGCTGTGTCTGTAACATTCCTATGTGCTCCGTACTGCGCACTATACTGTAATGGGGAGAAAGGCCCTATATGAAATAAAGCTATTATTATTATATGATAAGTGTCATTTCTAGTAATGCTCATTAGAAGTGAATGTCAGTAGAGAATCATTCAGTTGTGAGCACACTCGACTTTTAAGCTGCGCAGCCCCCTAGCAACAGCCCTGCTTGGGGAAATCCCGCAGCCCCCCAAGCCGGTCAGGTCACTATATGCAGAAAGGTAATACCGGATACATATATGTCCAGGATTACCTCTAATTCTTGACTGGACAGAGTTTCCAAATACAAGATAGTCCGGTTCAATACTGGACCCCTGGCACCTCGCCAACCACTATTAATGGTGCCAGGTGAGGGACATAGCGACAGGGCACCACCACCTTCAGGATTACACATCTGAGACCCCGTGACTTTCTTCTGTCTTACCAAAGGACCGGCTAGCCATAACATCCAGAGAGAGAAGGATATGAGAAGTCAACGACTGAGCCACCTGTGCTGAAGCAGGGATATCCTTAAAACTTGACCTGTTGGTGGCCCATGAGGACTGGAGTTGGCCGCTCCTGCACAGATACATATGAGTGCAGAAAACAAATGCAAAAATGTACTTGGAAATCAAAAACCTAAAATAAAAGGTCTTATAGTGAATACATTTACATAGATAGAAAGCAGTGAAAGTGCCAAGTGAAAAATAGCAAATATAACAAATGGTTGTAACCTCTGGCAGAGATGCAGCTCTGAGGAAGATTATTTCAGGCATCAAACAGGACTGGAAGTGGAATAAACAAAGTGCTTGGCTACCAGGGGATAAGAAAAATAAAAAACACAATATAGTGCAGAGAATCCAAAAATCGAATCAAAAAGGGGGAAAAAAATATAAAAATATGATCATCACTTGCACACAGACAAATATCGTGGTGAAACGCTTGATCAGTGGCACCATTCAGATGTGGCAGGAAACATCAAACTTCTTATATATGGGAAAGAAAGACGAGGCAAAGATAGGGAACAACGTATGTACACAAAAGATGAAGCAAAGTAATGCACTTGCAACAAGACAACAAGTTAGGTGCAGATAGACTACACACAGTCACAGGGGAGCGAACGCTGAATCCTCATCAGGCTCGCCTGTGCTCAGCTGGTGTTCGCGAGCGTGCGCGATCTCTCAGCTACAGTCAGAATGAAGCAGAGAGGGAGTCCGTCCGCCAGATACCAGGGATATCTTCCTCTGATATGCACATTGACTCTTAGTGGTAGTCCAAAACACCCTACTCATTTCACTCTATCCTTCATCGGGGTAGTGGCCTCATAGTGATGTAGTCCTTCTTATAGTCTGTAATGATGGCCAATCAAAATACAGATAGTGTGCAGACACTTAAATAGCTAATAATGCCAACTATACTGAAATTAGCTGCTACACAGAAAAAACTAATTACTAAAAAGGATAAAGAGACATATGTTAATTATCACAAAATACTAATATAAAAGCGACTAGACTCGAGTTTAATAATAGGCTAATAAATAGAAACAATATATATATCTATATATATATATATCTATATATATATATATATATATATTATATATATAAAAATAAAAACCAACAAATATAGAAAGTAAAAATATAAAAGTTTAAATATTTAGAAAACCAGCATCAATGTTGAAAAGTGTAGGCTAAAAAAGCATTAAAATCAAAATCTATATTTAAGCCCTTGGGTGATAATGTGCATAGTTTATAAATAAATCCAGTAAGACTCCTGTTGTGAGAGGTGCTGTAATCTATTATCTCCCCGTCTAGCAGGAGTTAACTAGATCTATACCCAAATAGATTAACCCTTTGGGATTAGATTTGTGAAAAATGTTGAAATGTAATGATACACTATGTGCTTTAAAACCCATAATTATGTTGCGGGTATGTTCAAGTATTCTAACACGTAGTGGGCAATAGTTCCACCGACGTATTGCTTCCGCATGGGCATGTGAGCAAATATACAACATGCTCACTTTTACCAGTTATACATTGAGAAATCTTAAAGGTCTCTTTGGTGACAAATGACACAATGGAATCTGTCCCAAAGTCCAGGATTTGCATTTATGACATTTATAAAAGCCTTTTGGCTTAGTGGTTAACCGGTTGTGTGTGCTTAGCTTCCGACTTTTCCTTAAAGCTCTAGGCACCAATTTGTCTTTGAGATTTCGTGCCTTGGAGAACCCCATCTGTGGTTTGTCGGGCAGGAAATCACAAAGAAGAGAGTCCGGATTCAGAATGTGCCAAGGTTGGCAAACAATATGATTGATTTTTATGGCATCTTTACTGTATTGTGTAATATGATATAATACAAGGAATAAATATGTCCATATTTTTATACTTAGTGTTGGGGTTCAGAATTTCCAATCTGCCTAAAACACGGGCCTTCAGTCGTGCAGATTTGACGTCCTCATTACGATATTTCCTTTCCAGCAATTTTTCTTCTTCAGAAGATTGTTGGGAAATTTGAACAATTTCTTCTGATCCTTCGATATTAACCATATGGAATAATGGACAGCCAATTTGTATGGTAGCAACTGCTTTTCAACACATAATTATTACTATCAACTTCCTTAAAGAAAGTATTAGTGCTGACCCCCTGTTCTCATCTATGTACAAAACGAGGCCCAAATAGTCAATACTAGATCTACTAAATTTAGATGTGAACTGAAGATTGAAAGGATTGTTATTAAGGTATATATAGAATTCACCCCTTTTCACCCTCTCAGAAAAAGATGATATCATCTATATATCTTCGGCATAGAACCAGATTCCACTATTCGCCTTTTACGTGTTAAAATAATTGAACATATCCACAACATAATTATGTGTTTGAAGCATATAGTGTATCATTACATTAACATTGTCCCTAAATCGAATACCAAAGGGTTAATCTATTTGGGTATAGATCTAGTTAACCCCTGCTGGACGGGAGATAATAGATTACAGCACCTCTCATAACAGGAGTCTTACTGGATTTATAAACTATGCACATTAGCACCCAAGGGCTTAAATATAGATTTTGATTTTAATGCTTTTTTTAAACCTAACATTTTTCAATATTGATGCTGATTTGCTCCATATTTTAACTTTCTATATTTTGTTGGGGCGCGTAATATATATATAAAAATTCTCGTTCTTACACATATGGTGGTCCTGCCTGAAGGTCCTGGAACTCAAGAATGCAAGTGTGTCCATCTGATCACAGCAGATCTTGGGCATGACCATCCAATTAGATCCTTGGGTCGGTCTATTAAATAGATCTATACGATCCTTGCCTAGGGCGGAGAACAAATTGCTCACACATATACACACAGCCACTAGATCTAAGAAGGTCTTTGTGAGGGGAAAGAGAGAGACTTCTGTCCATCTCAAATATCAAACAGAGAATCTGGTTTATTTGTGAGATGGAAAAGATGACAGGTTTTCTCAACGACTCGTGGTTGAGATTCCAAAAAGTTTGGCAACCCTGGCTACAGTACGTAGGTGGTCCCATACTGAACATGGACACAGTCCTGCTTTACTTTCCAAACGGGAGTGGTGATGAATGCCATGTAATAAAGAAAAAAAAATCACATAGTGCAATAATGCAACAAAATAAAAAGTGCAAATTAAGGGGCTATAAATTTCCTACTCACAATGGAGCAGGGTTTATAGGCAAAAATCCAAACAGTGGCAAAGTCGTCCCTGCATGGTATGATGCACGGGGTCCCTTGAATCTCAAAGACAGAAGAATAGAGCCATCGTGCAGATCAGCTTAGAAAAGATATATTTAAAACACACACTCACAAATGGAAGCTTACACTTAGTCACTGATCAAAAGGCAGGGTATAGCAAGCTATAGTAGTAGGCAGTCAGTCGTGATCTCACCGCTACTGTATCCCACACTTCTGATCCTCTCTGCGTCCGTCGTCACCGTCTGACGTCACTTCCGGTCGCGCCAATTTGCCCGTTCGTTTCCACCGACAGTGGGTTCCTCCCGGATCCCGCGATGAGCCCCACTACTGAGAGCCAGCCAGTGTTTTTTGCACTGTACCACAGTCATGCTTTAACCTAAAAATATGAATGGAGTTAATGGGGGAAAAAAACAATAATAATAATTTTTAAAAAAAAACCCACTGTTCTGATGATTATAAACTCTCTCTGTACAATAGATTGTAGATGTGTAGATGTGTAGATGTGTATATGTACTCACCTGACTCCCGGGTGGGACAGCTGAACTGTACAACTGCAATCTCACCTGTCACATGAGATGTTAATGGCGTGTGCACTGCAGTTATCAGTCTGGCCTTCTTCTCAGGCCTGCTGAGCAGCACTTTACACCTCTGCAACTGGAATACGTCAGCTTTGAGACAAAGAGAACACAATGGACCATGTTTTCACATTTAAGGCATTGGGAGAGGCTCCAATGAAGCTATGTATGGGCCAGTGCAAGAAAAGGGGTCATTGGGATCCCCTATAGCTAAACGTGCTAAACAAATATATAGTGGCTATATGAGAGGTAATGCCCTATACATTCCCTGCTATCTCACTGAAAAGTGCCTACACATTAGTATTGTTCTGGTCTCGGTCTTTATACATATACCTGCCAAAACTTGTAGTGGCAGACGCTTCATATTGGAGTCAGACTCCCACTCCAACACAAATAACTGGTAGCAAGCCATCCTCAAGCACACATTCCCCTGCACCTCCTATGTTTGGTAAGAAGCTGTAATCTAATCCAGTATCGCTGTGTTGTTGGACTGGGCAGTAAGGCAGTGTAGGAGTGTGTATAGGACTGTAGGAGTGGGCATTTTCCTGACATAGTGCTTAGGACCTTTCATGCTATCTTGGTGTTCACTACCGAAAAATGGAACCACCATTAAGCCAACACACCATGTGTCACCCATACTCACACTCCAGCTGTTAGTATTGGGGGGGGGGGGGGGGGGGGGGGTGTACACAGCTGTGGGTATGCAGCTCAGTGTAGATCTGGTCTTCCAAATATCACAAGGCTGACCGTTAGAACATTGATCTGCATATGCACAAGAGAAGGATAAATCATTGCTCGGAGGGCAGCTTCTTCTGTGATGTCCAAACAGATAACGGATGATGCAGCATAGAAACCAGGTATTAGGGAGGGACGTTCTTTTTGTATGTTGGCCTTTAAAAACTGGACTCCATATACATGGTTACAGTGAATGGATAAGTGCAGTTCCTACGGCCCCAAATTGCCTTCTGACACGCACATTGTAACAAGTCCAACTAAAAGACTCAAAATAAATCTCTAATGTTTTGTGACTAATGAAAAGTGCAAGTAGTTAACGTTTGGTAACAAATGACTGTACAAAGATGTGAATTTAAGCACCTAATCTTGGCAGATGTGGTCTTCAAATCATGGAAATCAGGGAATACTTTACTTGTACAAAACATTTACCGGTTTAAGAAGGCAGATGTTAGGAATTAACCCGTAAAAAGGGCGAAATCCCCCTGGACAGGTGTAAGCGGTATTAAAGTCATGGTTGTAAAGTAAAGGGGGTCATAAGGTGAAGAAAGGAATGCACTGTGATTATCTGAGAATCAGTCAAGAGGTTCATGTCACCTTCCCAAAAAGAAAAAAGCTCTAGAGATTATGAAACACCAGTGAGAAGTCTCGTGGCAATTTACAACTGTGAGCTTGCACATTTTCAGCCCCGTTTTACAGTTCATGAAATCGATAAGTTGTTTCTACAAATCAATTACAGTATCACTGCATAACCATTCCAATGGATTAAAACCACTAAGCACACACGTTAGTCTTCCATTTGAAACCCCTATACCATGAAATTCCTTACAGTTACATAGTCTGAGGTTGAAAAAAGACTTCCGTCCATCAAGTTCAACTTATGCTATATTTAGACAAGATACTTTATCCTATAGCTATACCTACTTATTGACCTCTATACCTTCCTCATTTGTAAATGTCCACTAGGACATGTATACAACAGTTATGATGATGATGTAGATGCATGCAAGCCATAATAATAACTATTTCATATATTGCTTTTCTCCTAATGGTCCTCAAAGCCGACACCGGGAATTGAACTACCGGTAGGTTTCCCCGATTCAAACTGTGTCATTGTTTACAGAGTCACGGTCTTTACTCCTTCTGCCATAATCAAAGGGCTTTATTTTGCATGATTATAACAGGAAATATCCCCTACACTCTGCAAGTGCAGTACACCCTACTGTACACACGAGCCAACGCAAAGCCTGTTTCCCTATTTGTATACAGCAAAAGTCATCATGCAATAAATGTAATTTCAGCCCTTCACTGCTAAGGATGGTCATTAATATTAGCACTCAAAAAGCAGATACAAAACCACTCCAGGACCAAAGCAGGGTGCTTGTAGTAACAATTTTAAATAGATTTCCAATCATGTAACTCACCTATGATGAGCAAAAAAATTCCAAATGAAACAATGACTTTAAAAAGGAATCCTTTATTAGGTACATTTAAAAAAAACAACATACAGGAGAGCAGTCTCTCTCTCGTCTTCAGATAATGCCTCAAAACCGGTTAAACAGGCAAAAATGAATATATAAATATACAAGAAAGAAATAGGTAATTGGAATATTTCTGGTAGGAAAGGGAAATAATATATGTAATAAAGTCCCTTGGCAAGTAGGAGTGCAAATAAGGGTCTCCCTTTTCACAGGTTACTATATTACATATTTTATCTATTACCGCAAATGAAAAAAATCACGTGTGAGCACATTCACATGTCTCAAGCAGGTCTGCAATCCTGATATAACCCCATTATCTCTTAGCATAAAGTGCTTCCACTGCAGCAAGGGATTCTGGGAAATAACATGCAAATGAGCAGTGTCACCTTTTGCTTCAAATCCATTTTGAATTTTACCCAACTGTGAATCTTACTGTGCAGATTGGAAATATCAATTTGTTGATAAGTTTGTTTTTCCCCCTTTCCTACGAGGATTGTTACAATGACCCAATTAGTCAGTGTGACTTTGTAAAGGGTTGCTTTAGAAACATAAAAGGCTTGTTACATAATACATAAAAAAAATGTAATTGAGTTGTTTAAAAAAATGCTACATGTATTTTCTCATAGTACAGACCTGATTTATTTAAAAAAAACACATGTAAGATATTGCTTGGTCTGCAGCTTTAAGGGGTAATTTTTAAGGTTTGTCTTACTGGTGGGGAAAGAAGGTGCTTGGTGTATACTGAGTGAGGGTGTTCCACAGGTAAGGGGCAGTGAGGGAGAGAAGGTGCTCGGTGTATACTGAGTGAGGGTGTTCCACAGGTAAGGGGCAGTGAGGGAGAGAAGGTGCTTGGTGTATACTGAGTGATGAGTTCCACAGGTAAGGGGCAGTGAGGGAGAGAAGGTGCTCGGTGTATACTGAGTGAGGGAGTTCCACAGGTAAGGGGCAGTGAGGGAGAGAAGGTGCTCGGTGTATACGGAGTGAGGGAGTTCCACAGGTAAGGGGCAGTGAGGGAGAGAAGGTGCTGGGTATATACGGAGTGAGGGAGTTCCACAGGTAAGGGGCAGTGAGGGAAAGGGTTTACGGTGAAAGAGAACAGTAGAGGGGAAAGGGGTGGAGAGGAGAAAGTTGTGGGTAGAGTGCACGAGACGTGTAGATTAACACTATATAAGAAGCACAATGTAGACCAGCGGTGCGCAAACTGGGGGGGGCAATAATTTTTTTGGGGGGGGGCGCGGCCGGTTGCAGAGATACTGCGCTCCTCCCCAACGCATTTAAATTAAAAGCAGGACGCGTCCCCATGGTGTCAAATGATGCCACAGGGTAATGTGAAGTCACACGACCCCGCGGTGTCAAATGAAAAGGTAAGGCAAGGTAAGGGGGATGGGGCGCAACAATGGAGGAGAGCAGGCAGGGGGAATCGCAGCAAAAATAGTTTCCGTACCCCTGATGTAGACTAATCAATCTGATGTTGTAATAATAGTGTCATCAATTTAGTTAACAAGTACCAGATACATTGTAATAGGTTCATGTTCATTAAACGAGAAATAGATGTTTGTACTTCATAACATAAAGGTGAACGAATCTGAAACACTAAAATTACTATAAAGTTTGCGTTCAAAATGTCCTGCTCCTGCAGAAACGCCCGAAGATGAGCGCGCCGCTGTCGGATAGCATAATCGATAACGTGTTGACCCAGCTGGGACTTTTCTAGGACTCAGTACAGCGGGGCCTCTTACCTTGTCCGGCACGGCATCTCCGCCAACGCAGCGTCAAGACACCATCACGTTGTCATGGCCATAAAGTGCCACGTGATTTTGCGGCGCCATGACAAGACGCTGCATGAGGCGATGCCGCCAGACAAGGTAAGAGACATCAGTTTCATTGTTGTGGGGAAGAGCGCGGGGCCTCAGTATCCCCGGGGCCTCAGTATCCCCGGGGCCTCGGTGCCTGCGGGGCCTCGGTGCCTGCGGGGCCTCAGTATCCCCGGGGCCTCGGTGCCTGCGGGGCCTCAGTATCCCCGGGGCCTCGGTGCCTGCGGGGCCTCAGTGCCTGCGGGGCCCCGGTGTCCCCGGGGCTTGGCGCAGTGGCAGCAATGCAAACAAGCCGCTCCCACGCCTGAACAATACCGGGTTTTTCAGTCCTCCAATGTCCTTTACTAAGAAACATTTTCTGGGAGCGTCGGGATCAGAATTCTCGCTGTGCCGGACGCACTTTACCAAAGAAGATAAGCACGTTATAAACACCATTTTGGAGCTGCAGTGTCTTCCGAGCTGAACCACACAACTCTCAGCTCCGAGCACCGCGGGTACGCACTGGTGCAGTTACCGCCGGTGGTTTTTTAAAGGTGATTTAAAGCAGCAATACAGCTTTCATTTATTGTTACTTTCTTCTTATTACTGGGTTGAGTAGGGGGTCTCCAAAGCTTATCCGCATTCATTTCAGCCCGGGTTCTAAAGATAATTGCCTCCATAGCGGTGTTGTACAGTTTAAATGCCCCGGTTATGCGAGCCAATAGAACGCCGCACCGGATGACCACTACTTTCTATGGACCCACGTGACACGGGACATTTAAACACCGCCATTATACGAGGCACACAGTTTATCTGCCTTCAGAGATACTGGCACTGCTACGGAGGTAAATATCTCGGGAAGCAGGGGGTCCCCGGATCTAAAATTAACACAGTTCAGCTCCAAAGACCCCCTGCTTCAATCCTGTAATTACATTTTTTTTAAATGAAACCTGTATTGTGGCTTTAAATGTCTGTCCTATTCAAACAGTGATGTTGCGCCTTCCTATTGGCATAGAGGGCAACCATTTTGTTTCCCCTAGAGAGAGATTTAAACTTGGTAACTTCACCTGCAAGTCTTTTGGGAACCGGGAGCTCCAGGGAGCTGAAAATAGCACGGGTGTTCCAGGGGGAGCACGGGGGAGCACAGGGGAACACCCCCCCACCCCCCCACGTAAAATTGTTCTTTTATAATTCAACCAATAAAAATAACAGAGGTTACGCGGAGAAGTGCTTTCGCTTTATTGTAACGCTGACATATGTTGTTTTGTGGTAACAAATTCAACTCTTTGGAAGTTACCTCTAATCTCCATCTGTCTTCCCAGCCAGCAGCGCCATGCAGTTATTGTACAGGTAGTAATGACTCTCCTGTTACACTGAAAAGGCCAATTGTACGCTAAAGCATAGCGCTTTCCACAAGTGAGCACATTGAAGGCAGCAATACATATTTAGATTGTCTAATAAAACGCGATTTATAGCACTGAAAAAAAACACTTATCTTGGGCACTGCAGGCTACATGTCCAATCCAGCTTCCCCAAGTGCAATGAAACAGAAGTGCTGTTTACTCCGACGAACGCGTCAGGCTCGGATTTCACATGACTTACTTAAGTCATTTCCTTCAGAATCAGATACAGTAAGCACAGTGCAAGAGAACGTGCTTTATGTATATCTGTATTTATTACAGCGCCCACAGCTGTACTTAGCACTTTACAAGAGAGACAATACAATACAGGGAATTATAGTACAATACGATCAGACAATAGGAAAGGAAGTACCTGCCCGGAGAGCTTACAATCCAAGTATTAAGTAGCATTCAATTGAAAGAAGTAAAACAATATATGACGTGTATTCTTGTATGGGATGGGAATGGGGAGGTTCCCAGGAGCGGAAACATTTTCGGCTCTGGCGATTCCCTGGTTCCCAAGATAATCACCGGTGAAGGTAGCGCGTTGCAGACACCTCCCAGGGGAAACAAAATGGTGGTTTTAATCTCCCATGTCATGCGGACCAATAGGAAGCCATGACGTCATACATTGCAGCTTCCTATTGCCTCACAAGGGGGACTTACCAGGGCCACCTTCACCGCAAAGTATCTCGTGAACCCGGGCTTCCTGCAGCAGACATCAGCAGGGTTCAGTTCTGGGGCCCTTTTCATGCCGGAGGTCACTTGATCGCACCGTCAGTGATGACGGAACGGAAGGAGTCGTGCCCCTTCCGTCGGACATCACTTCTGGACACATCCTGAGCTCCATCTCCCCTAAGACAAGTATTTTTTGAGAGGACTTAGCTACGAGGTTATTGGGCACCCAGGACGGACGCAGCAGCTACATTCCAGAGAGGATCAAGAGTTTGTGTGTGTGTGTATTTGTTTTAGTGAGTATGTGTGTGTGTATTTGTTTTAGTGAGTATGTGTGTATTTGTTTTAGTGAGTGTGTGTGTATTTGTTTTAGTGAGTATGTGTGTATTTGTTTTAGTGAGTGTGTGTGTATTTGTTTTAGTGAGTATGTGTGTATTTGTTTTAGTGAGTGTGTGTGTATTTGTTTTGGGGTCTGTGTGTGTATTTGTTTTGGGGTCTGTGTATTTGTTTTGGGGTGTGTGTGTGTTTTTTCTGTGACTGCCCCATCCTCCTGTGTCCCTTTTCTTTCTGTGACCCTGTCCTGTTTTAGGGGTGACCCTGTCCTCTTTGAGGGGCGCCTCAGCAACTGACCACTGTGACTAGTGGTGCCCTGAGCAAAGAAAGGTTGAACCCCTGTGCTAGACATTGCATAACCAATCCCCTTCTCTGTAACGAGGTGACATAACTGCTGTATTGTGTGGGGATGGGCAGGGGCACCAACAACGGGGGACAAAGGGCACTGGCATCCCGGGCCCCACGATTCCTGTTGGCGGCCCTGGGGATGGGTAGTGGTACCTGCGGCTTGGAAATAAAACACATATTGCACTCCATGCCCAGTGCTATAAGGCCGCGTCCATAGTGCAGGAGACGGTGCAAGCGCAGAACACAAACAGTAGGATGCCAATATGCATGTGTACAGTATAGCGCACGTGCGACAAACGTGGTTGAATTTGCCACGCGATGGCCGGGTCACGGGAGCGGTTCTCCCAATGAGGGCGAACCAGCTCTGTGACATCACGAACACCCCCCTCATCGCGCTAACATGCAGGCCACTGATCTCGGCAAGTACAGGCGAGCGTGACGTCACGCGTCTGTACCATGTCGGAGGCCTATCACTTCCACAAGAGATGGGCGAAGCGTGCACAATTGGTTATTTTAGCAGGAGATTCGCCAAGTATCAACTCAATGTGCATTACAATCTCATTTAATATGGGTATTTGCTAGATTCTCTAAATTCTCTAGATTTGCCTAATGCCGACGGTGACGGTGAGGGGGTAACCAGACTTTCTAATAAAGGT
The DNA here is from genome assembly GCA_036426205.1 of Ascaphus truei. NCBI lineage: Eukaryota > Metazoa > Chordata > Amphibia > Anura > Ascaphidae > Ascaphus > Ascaphus truei. Next base: position 25,149,636 of record CM071580.1, read on the forward strand.
TAAGCCCACTTGGTTGCCTCTGAACTGTGTTTTGGGGGTCCTAGAGTGTCAGCTCTTGGACCTGTGTATTGTGCTTGTATTACTGTGACTGTGTTATGCCTTTCCTGGGGTGCTGGGACAAGATTTCTAGGCTGCGAGTTTCAGGGTGGGTTTGACGGAGAAACTTCTTTCAGATTGCGTCTATTTAGCGGGGTTCCAAAGTTACTGGAGACCCCTAAAATGTACCCAGGATTCAGGTTAGATTCCCGGGTACATTGAAGCGCAGTGCTCCGGTCAAATCCCTACCATGAAAAGCATTCTTGCGACTCACCACTAGGCGGTCCTGCTTCAGCACAGACCACAAAAAGGTAAAAAGGAGGTACAGGGAGGAAAGGGGTACCTGAAACAGTCATGGGGTCTCTAATATAACAGGAGGGGCTGCCCAGTTCACCCTAACTCTGGTATAAGGAGTTTAGGGTTTACGCCAGCTCAAAAATAAGGCTGAGAGGGTTTTAATAAAATAAGAAGTCTGTTTGCAGAGTGTCAGGGATGTGGCTGGGGAAGGAAAACAGTTTGGTTTCCCCTCCATTCCTCACACCAAAAGGACTTAGGATATTTTTAATAAAGTGTATCAGGCATGTTAGTATGGTCACCCCAACTCTGATATAGGGGTTCAGGGATGCTACCGCCATTTATAAAACTGTGCAGGATTTTATTAAGATAAGGCTGTGAGAGTTTTAGAAGTAAAGTTAAAATGTATAAGAGTATATTTTATTAAGCAGCAGTGTTTGAACATGTGTTATATACTTTAACCATGAAACATTAGGCAGGGTCTTTCATCGCCCGACTACCTGGGGTTTTGGTGCCGGTGAGTCTAATCCTGGGTCCCTAGATTAAAGGGCCACTAGTTGCCAGAGGTGGGAAAGCTATTCAGGCGAAATGGCTACATCAAGTACCTGCATCCTGGACTGAGCGGGCCATCCTGGCCAGTTGTCACTTTTCCTAGACTTAGAGGCACTGAATAGAAGTGAAAAAATAAGTGCGCAGCTACAAACAATTCAATAGTGAAGTGATGATGTGTGATAAATAAAAAATGTGACCTTGTAAATACAATATGATTTAAGGAGCGTCTGCAGCTGTGGCACCAGGGATGGCTCAGGTACCCCCTAATTAGACAGAAAATACAAAAAAACACAGCGCACAACGCTCATAGTGCATTAAAAATTATATTCGTAACCAAACAAGTGAGGTAAGTATTAAGCGTACATTAAAACAGATCAGGCATGTCAAGGGTTAATGTTACCCATGCACCAATCAGCACGCCAGTGGAGATGTCATCGGTTAAGGCACACGTAGCTCTCCTTGTCACGATCGCTCGATCTCAGGATAAGGCCTGAATGGTCTCCGGCAAGATGGTATGCAGTTCAGCCAGCTCGTGATACAAACGAATAATGTCCGCAGATTAAGCAGTCTCTGCTGCAGCGGGACACATTTACCGTCACATATCAGAGACAGTGGTGACCTTCTTGATAAATTATTATATGTAAAATGGAAAACAGGTTGCATCTGGGTTTCCTTAGATGTAACCTCGTTGTACACTGTCATAAATCATCAACATGGTATGGCAGCTGTCAAAACTTATTTTGAGCACTCCACCTTTTCACTGACACAGAGCACGTTTATTTTAGATTGTATAGATTTCTTACTCACTCACAATTATTTTTTGTTCGATGATACTTTTTATCTCCAAACACGTGGAACCGCAATGATTCCAAAAGGACAACTAATACGTCTAAAGCGAATATGTTCAAAAAAATGAAGATTTCATAATTCAAGCGAATGACTTATTAAAAAGATTAAAGTCACATATACAAAGAGTTTTTGTGATCCATACATGTCTAGAATCGCCAGATGTTTGAACCGTGGTGTTATATATTATAAACCAATACTTTGTTTGTTTGCACATAATTCTATTTTCTTTTATACTGTGTATAATTATTTTAGTATTGGGTAAAATGATAATTGATATTGATTACACAGTGGTTTTCTTGGACTAAATGTAACAGCACTACAAAGGGTGCCTTGTTATGAAAAATGATTATGACAATAAATTCACTTTTAACAAGGGATTACAAAAGTTACCGTGTAATGAAAAATAGCAATAATTGACAATTCATTTTAGAAAGGGATTAAGATCCCACTCTGAATTTAACCCAAACGGAATTCTCGTGTTTAGGGTGAAAATCCAGAAGAGTTCCCTTTTGTCCAGTAAGTCCAGCCTATTGCCTCCCCTATAGGGTTTCTCAATGTGTTCAATTCCTCTATATTTAAGTTTGGAAATATCTCCATGTTTGCAGTTTGTAAAATGTAGAGATACAGGGTGTGTCAGATCTCCTTTTTTGATTAGTCTTATGTGCTCCCTCATCCTGATTTTTAATGCTCGTGTGGTACGTCCTACGTACTGTTTGCCACATCCACAGTCCAATAAATAGACTATAAATGTGGCATTACAGTTTATGAATGACTTGATGGGGTATGACTGTCCTGTATTAAAGAATACAAAGTTGTGTGACTGCATCATATAAGCACAAGATATGCACTTAAGACATTTAAAACATCCTTTAGGAAGATATTCCTTTGTGTTAGAACATGAGGATGAAAAGAGGCTTCTTGAGATATGGTTAGCTATTGTTTTGGCTTTTCTGAAAACAAAGCGAGGGCCTTCTCTATAAACTTCGTTTAATAACGGATCTGCAGACAAAACATTCCAGTGTTTCTTCACAATGTCTTTAATGTTATTTACTTGAATGTTATGTTGTGTGATAAAAACTGGATTGTTTGTTTCCCATTTGTTTTGACGAGTTAATCGATTTCTTTCTTTATTCAAGAGATCATCCCTATTCATGTTGCTCACCTCCTCTAGGGACCTTCTGAGGTTTAGACTAGGATATCCCCTCTCTTCAAATCTTTTTAATAAGTCATTTGCTTGAATTATGAAATCTTCATTTTTTGAACATATTCGCTTTAGACGTATTAGTTGTCCTTTTGGAATTGAATTTAGGAGGGGTTTTGGATGGCAGCTGTCAAATCTTAGATATGTGTTCCGGGAGTTTGTTTTTCTATATACATTTGAATTGATTTTCCCATCCATATCAATGAATAAAAATAAATCCAAATAATGTAAGTGATGATAATCAAAAGTGTGGGTGAATTTTAAATTTAACTCATTGTGATTAAGGTGATTAATGAATGATAAAAGTGATTCTTCCCCTCCTTCCCAAATAAATATTAAATCATCTATGAACCGTCTGTAAAACGTGATACAGTGTCGATAAGGGTTGTTATCTCCAAACACGTGGACCGACTCCCACCAACCTAAAAATAGGTTGGCATATGAGGGAGCAAAGCTGGTACTCATTGCGGTTCCACGTGTTTGGAGATAAAAAGTATCATCGAACAAAAAATAATTGTGAGTGAGTAAGAAATCTATACAATCTAAAATAAACGTGCTCTGTGTCAGTGAAAAGGTGGAGTGCTCAAAATAAGTTTTGACAGCTGCCATACCATGTTGATGATTTATGACAGTGTACAACGAGGTTACATCTAAGGAAACCCAGATGCAACCTGTTTTCCATTTTACATATGATAATTTATCAAGAAGGTCACCACTGTCTCTGATATGTGACGGTAAAGTTTGTACAAAATTCTGCAAATATTTGTCCACATATCTAGAGACACCATCTCCCAAAGATCCAATACTAGAAACTATTGGCCTCCCTGGAGGGGAGTCCAAAGTTTTGTGGATCTTTGGGAGATGGTGGAAGATGGGAATGATGGGATGTGTCTCGAAGAGAAAATCACACTCTTTTTGATCTAGGACCCCCAAAAGGGAACCCTCTTCTAAGAGTGTTTTTAGTTGCTTTAGAAACATGGGTGTTGGGTCGCCACGTAGCACAGTGTAAGAAGATGTATCAGATAACTGTCTGATTGCTTCTTTTTTATATTGTATCCTACTCTGTACTACAATGGCTCCCCCCTTGTCTGCACCTTTCACAATAATATTTTTATTTGTTTTTAAGTTTTGTAGGGCATCTCTCTCATCTTTGCTGAGATTATTGACCCTGCTCTGTAAGGGAGAAAGTTCAAAGGTATATCCCCTAGAGAGGAGGGTCAGGTCCCTCTCAACAAGTTTCTCGAATGTTGTAAGGCAGGGGCCCTTAAGATGTTTAGGATAAAAAGTAGATTTTTTCTTTAAACCTGATTGTTGTCTTCCTAAAACATTTGAAAGATCAATGGTGTTAGTCATCTCATTATCATGTATTAGGGTATTCATATCCTGTATACAGCATAGTTCTCTGAATGTCAGGGGAGAGGGAGTGGGATTAGGATCTAGAGGTGACTCTGTGAAACTATCCTGGGCAAAGGGTGAATCATCCCTTGTCTCAGTGTCGTTCACAGGTTCAGTCTCTTCACCATCCTCATCTGCCGCGTCCCGTCCACCAAAGAAGCGTTTAAGGGTTAACTTACGGACATATTTATTCAGGTCAATAATGACATCAAACAATTTACATTTGGATGTGGGTGCAAATTTCAACCTCTTATCCAGGACTGAGAGTTCTGCTTGGGAAAGTGGAATGTCAGTTAAGTTGATAACTCCTGTATGTTCAATTAAGAGTTCTTAGAGACATAGAGGCATTCCAAGAAAGAGAAAATACATCACTAACTACCAAGGATTGTGTTAATATTTTTGTAGTTGTTTTTATAAGGTTTTCCTTAGATACACACTTCGTGGAGAACGGAGAGTGTATACTGTTAATAATTAAAATGTTCAATAAAGTTGTTTTAAGTTTTTTTATTAGTGTTCGTTAGGAGATAGAAATAAAGTTGTTGTTGTGGTTCAAAGACGCGCTGACGTCACCACTCTACCCAGCGCGACTCATGGGGCGTCATGGCAACATGGCGCGCTCCTGGTGACGGCTCTCTTCCCCCCTCCCCCCAGCTCTCTATCACACGCATCACATCCGTTTATTTTCAGTGCAATAAAAATGATGGTCATAGACCGTGCTATTAATATAAATCCTGTTATTACTTAATGGTTGCATCATACTACCAAGTTTGCAGCAAATTGGATTGACACTGAAGTGGGGGGCCGTTGTGTTTTCTACTACGTTTGCTTTCTAAATTATTTCTAACTTGTAGAACATCCTGTTTTCAAGTCACGTGGCTACAAAATAAAACACTAACAATTTGAGCCTTTTCGGTAGAACTTTTGGTGCCAAAAGTGCAATCACATTTTTTTGGTGACACTTGGGGATGGGAGAGGGAGTGAAACACTTGGAGAGGGGGAGGTGAGTGAGAGAAACTTGGGGGGGCAGGGGGGTAGCGGGAGACTGGTGGGGGAAGAGAGAAAAAAGGGGGAGAGGGGTGAGGTGTGTGGGGGTAGAGAGAGGAAAAAAAGACTGGGTATGTGCCGGGCACGCGAGTTGTAAGTCAAACTTCTTTGTGTTTTTGTCTGTGATATTGTATTTAGATTTTTATGTTTTTGATTGAATGAAAGACTTTTGAGAGTATAATTACAATTTCAGTGACAAAACACAAAGACGTGTCACTTACAATGCGCGTGCTCGGCACACAGAACTTCTTTTTTTTTCTCTCTCTCCTTATGTGACGTGGGATTGGAAGGGACAATTAGTGTGGCCATTCAGTCACTGAGTGGCAGTTGGCCGCGGCCATTTCGCACCGAGGTTGGGGTTATGGTTTTTAGGGTAAGGGGTTAAGTTATGGGTTAGGGTTACAGTGCAACCGTAAAATGATCTGTGCCTTTACCTGTGATATTTGTATACACTATTGCAACAAACATTTAGTGGGCAGCCAAAAGTTGCAATAACTGCTTACAATTGAAGGCGAAACCTATAATGTTTCAAAAGCTCACACTACAATTTTATCAAGTACGCTAATGTTGGCCGCTAAAAAGTATCACAAAACCAATATGGGAATTAGAACTTGACCTGTATGTAATAAAGTTCTGATTGACATTTGTCCCGTGGTAGCAAGTGATTCCCTCACTCAGTCTCATTGCACATAACTGTGTTCTGGAAATCATCTCTGGCATCACTAAATAAAGCTGAGGACATCACCATTATTATCATTATATCGATCTTAATAACCATCATTGTTGTATAAATATTGCTCAAGTTTTTTATTTTTTGTGACATGCATGTAGACTTTACTTTTACTGACTCTGTAATCACATTTGGAAGGTTCAAAGGTCTGTGAAGGGTTAGTTATTTATTTTTGCATAGTAATAGTACACACCTTATGGGTTCACCTCCTTATTTAACAGCATTACCTCCGTTATTCGGTCACTGCAAGGATTCTTCGTTCTCCCAGCAGGGAAGGGTTATATCTGTTGGCGTTTCTCCATTGTTGATTGACATTAAATATATATTTTCTCCTACAGCCAAGAAGATGCCTGTGCAGGTGAATGATATCATGAGCCTCCTGTGCCATATTTCTGACCATCAGAAAATGAAAGCTGCCGTTAAGCACTCTGGGAAAGGGGCACTAGTAGCCGGGGCTGTAGCCTTTTTAGGAGGCTTGATGGGTGGTCCCCCAGGAATAGCTGTAGGTAAGTTGCTTTTTTTTATTATTATAGAATTCCTATTCTCCCCTTCCCAGGGTACAATATGACAGATCAACAGATTGCGCATTATCATAGGGCAGGGAATATGTCTATAAAAATACTCTGTGCTGCTGCGCACCCCTCACTATACTGTAATTGGGAAGCGCTTTGAGTCCCATTGGGAGAAAAGCGCTATATGAAATGGTTTATCATCATTTTAAAACTCTAGTTTCCACTTGCAGTAGCCCATTTTAAAATTGCAAAGAGAACCCGTACACTTATCTCCTCTGTGTATCTGCATCAGATTTTTTTTTTAGTTGGCTTTTTAATAAGATCTTTACTGCAAATGTTGCAGGTCCAATTATTTCTGAGAAACCAATCAGTCAGATTTGTTTTTGTTAGATCTGTATACAAATCTACAAGGTACACTGTTTTGCAGGTACTATTATTCCTGAGACTAAGAAAAGCAAGTGTAGGTCCATATATTCTGTAAGGAGTAATATAACAGGCGTAAGTAATGCACTAACAAACGTATAGAAAAACCACTGAACCAGGTTCTCTCTGTTATCCTCCTCACTCCCCATAGATTATCAGTCGCCTCCTGGTGACGTCACTTGGCTGCGACTCCGTTCTGCGGACAGAAGCCGGGAGGGGAACTCTTTGTGGGTGGTTACGATGTAGCCGCGAGAGGTTCCCCCAATGTATTTCGGGATCTATATAAAAACCCGTTATTTACGTCTTGCAGCATATTTTATTACCATTGAAAACCGATTCACATTATTGTGTGTGTGTGTGTGTGTGTGTTATATTAGTGGCACTCCACCAAAAATGGTGTCCTGTCTGGGTACAAACTGCAGGGGACTGGAATGCAGGCACTCTAGGGCTTAAAGAAAAAGTTAATTTATTGCAAAACTATCAACGTTTCGGCTCTATACAGGAGCCTCTCTCAAGACAGTGAGAACAAGTAGCGATGTAAATATACATCAGAGGATCCGGTCGGCGGGCAGTAGCTACGTCAATACCGGAATCAAGAGTGGAAAGAGGGCTATAATGTAGGCTTATCTAATCTGGGCAGAAAAAAGCAAAATGACTTGTTCTCACGGGTTGCTTAGCAGCAGCCAGTGGTGATGCTCGCGGTCTCTTTTTGCATGGTTTAGTAGTACTTCCGCTTTTGTGCACTATTTAAAAGTTTGTTTTTGTCAGTTTTGCCCACACCTGGTAAACGGGCCCTGAGTTGGCTCCGAAATGTTGGAAACTTTTTTGATATGTACTAAATACATTTCTCTTCACCTACTTGCCGTCTCTTTCCCCGTTCTTTGAATTCTGGTGGAGCATCCTTTTCTGTAATCTTTGACGTGTACAGTATGTGTATATTACATCCAGTGTTATCTTATTTATGAGGTGCTCTAAGAAAATATTGTAGGAAACATTTTATGTGAAAAATGTGATATGTTATGCAAAGATTATATAAAAGATGAAGGCTAATAAATAAATGTGTACAGAAGGAAACCCAGAAAGGCTAAAAAGATAGATAATGAAAGCATTTTAGTGACGGGAAAAATATTCCCATTGCGTTTTTTTTTTGTGTTTTTTTCACAAGTTTATATTCAGGATGGGGGGGGTACAAAAGAAAAATAGGTAGTGGAGGGGTGGGGGAGGATACATTTTCATCTTTTTTTTTTCTGTACATCCTTTTATACTTTGTTACATTTGCATTTCGGTGTGGTTCACGTTAGTCATAGTTGTGCTAGAGAGAAAATAAATAGAGAATCTTTAAACATTTGCTTCCCAGTATATCATCCATGGCACCCATATCTTCAGGTAGTCTTCGTATCTATCCTGAATTAAACTGGTATGTTTTTGCATTACCATAATATAGTTTAGTTTTTTTTCCCTTATGCCATTGTCGGAGGGTTGACCAGTTTCCAACTACTAGCTATTACTGCTTTGGCTGAGGAAAGGATATGTATCATTAGTTTGTCTATATTCCTCTCTAAATCCGCTCTTGTTTTTAAGATTAGTATTGTCTCCATATTCCATGGGCAGTCCAGTCCCGTGATTCTCTTAATTAGCTTTTTAATTTTTCTCCAGAATAGTAATCTTAAGACAGGTCCACCAAATAAGTTTAAACAAGCCTATTTGGCCGCTGTTCTGCCAGCACAGGGGGGAGGAAGCCGGAGTCTGGCTGGGGTGTAATAGCACCTATGTAATATCTTAAGGTTGATTTCCCAGACTGCCAAACACTTAGACGCTCTAGCTGATCTCTCATATTTCCAGCCACTCCTTTCTCTTTAATGGTCACCCGATATAATTTTCCCAGTCTAGCGTATTGTTACTTGGTTGCTCAACTTTCTGTGTGATCAGAATTTGGTATAATTGTGCTATAGTACCTTTGATATTCGTTTGCGGAGTATAGATTCTCGAAAATTGTCAGAGGTCTAAAAACATCCTGTGTGGGTTGTGTTGAAGGGGCATAGTGCCTTATCTGAAAATATTGGTATAAATGCATATTTGGTATATCAAACTCTTCCTTTTTATTTCCTGGCATGTTTTAATCCTATCCGATTTCACCACATCCCACAGTCTCCTCAAACCTTTTTCTCTCCATATTTGATATACCTTTGATTGGAGAGCCGGAACAAACCCTGGGTTAGACAGTATTGGAGTCAGGTGATGGAATAGATTAAACAGATTTAGCCCTACATACTTTATTGATTAGTGTTCTCCATGTCTTCCGATAGAGTGGCCGAGAGTCGTACTCGACTGAACGGATAAGGAAGGAACTCTATCCCATAGTTTTAGAGAATGCGAGATCACTGGTTGTACCATTTTTGCTTCTTTTTTGAGAATCAATCAGTTCATAAATTATTCCACTACCTATGTTGTGTACCTTTTTAGAATGTAAATGTGGGGCACAATATGTGGGCAAAACAAAGATCCGACAGATTTACTTTTCTTCATCTTTTATATATTGTATACCGCAACATTTCTTATCGATCCATCCAAATATTTTCTTGATGTAATTCTTAGAATTATTTTCTACAGAATTTCCTTAGAACCTCATAAATAAGATACCACTGAGGTTATTTTTTTTTTTAACATATATATATATATATTTTGAGCCGCTTTTCTATAGGGAATAAAATATAACACTTGATTAACAAACGTGGATCCGATGGACGGTATAAAGAGACGGTGATAAATGGCTGTGCTATCCCCATGATGAAGTGACAATTGCAGACCACAAAGCTTGTTGGTAAGCCTTTTTCTGCTACAACCATTCAGGGCTTCTGTATGCAGTACGTAGCTGTAACCAGCTGACATCACCAAGATGCGAACAAGCATGATCTACGAGGATCTGTTTGGAGAAATGAGAAGAACGAGGACCTGGTTTCATAAGCAAGCCGTGCCAAAAGTTTGAGTGCATTACTTACGCCTATTTTCTCCTTACAAAATAATTGGAGCCAGGAATTCTGCGAAATGACATGCAAATGAGCTCAGTGTTACCTTTTTTTGCTGTACTTGGCACCATTTTCAAATGACCTGACGATTGCAGGGAACTATTTAGGGACGCCAAGTGAACCCAAGGGTTTCTAGGAACCCCTGTTGAAAAACACTCAGCTAGACGGATCAAGCACCTCAACCAAAGAAAGCGGCCAGCACCTCCATTGAAATTATGAGATACATTTTCTCCTTTTCTCATATGCATAGAGAATGCTTTTTGAATGTTTGTTTTTGAGTCATTGTTTGGCGTATGTTCTCTGGGGTGCAGGGTGTTCCAGAACATATGTGGAAACAAAGACGAAAAAGGTCAAATAGTGTAATACGTTCAAATAAGGCACGACTCCTATTGAGTTTGAACTTGCACTTGGACTGTTTTGCATTTTATGCACGTACCGCTGTTACTGTAGGATGGTGCCTGTTTGGAGTATCTTTTGTAATAGTATGTAGGTGGAGATAATATTCCTCTATGAATGGCTGTTCTGTAGTCCCTTTTTAGAGTGCCTTCACGTAGAATAAGTGAGCAAAAGTGAATTGGGCTTGGAATATTAAAAAGAAGTACTTTAATAATGACAAAAAAAATGATTAAATGGATTAAAGAAAAGTTACACAACTTGGGAATCCGTTATGAGGGATACACACACACACACGTTGGTGACAGCACTTCCTCTCAGTGTGAGGGGGGAGACGATACGGTTAGAGCACTGCACTTGCTGACACTCTCTGTCTCTATGCTGGTGTGTGTGGCGCCGGTCTCGGATCTGATGTCATTGCTCTCAGTCTGTCTCTCCAATCGCTCTCCTGCCCTTCTGCACATGTAAAAGTTAACCCTATGGGTTTCGTAACTGCTCACGGGTCACTTTGTCAGGGGTAGTTATAGTGGCCTTTACAGAGAGATGATGACCCGGATTTAGTAAGTAGTGCTATCCCACAAGACACCTGAAATCAGAAGAGATTCCAGTGAATGGGCCTTAATCTTCCAGAGCTAGAAGGCGTCTTGTGGAATAGCACAGCTTCGTTAAAGCCATTTTTTAAGTGACAAATATAGCATACAGGTATCTGTCGTCTAAATTTAACATGGGTTGAACTCTAACACATGTCTTTTTTTTTTCAGCCTCATCTACTTTGTAACTTGCCTAACATGCTAAAAATGGTAAAAATAGGTATTTCTTTAGCCCAACCTGGCTGCACTGGTGGCACTTATTCTTTGATTGGTACAGAACTTTGTTTAAGCCAGATGTTAAAACTCTTTCTTTTGGACTGTTGCATAATGATGCTTTTTAGTCTCCTTTCTGTGACATAGTGCCTGCTGGCAGGGATCTGAGCCAATATAACATTGGCAAAGATTTCACAAAAGCCAGAAAGTGCTGTTGACATAATACTTTAAAGGCTCAGAATGTAGTATGGAAGCCCTCCCATGTAGCACCGGGCGCTCAGTCTTTGACCAGAAAACCAAACTGGAAAATAAACACAAGAAACGGCGTACTGGGGGAAGGGTGTAGTCACAGGAAGTGGAGATTTAATGCATTTACTGTATGTCCGTGTTGACCTGTTAATAGGTGTCTCTAATATAAAATCACCCCCTGCATTATTCCATTTTGGGTGGGAATCTATCGCCTGAAATGGATTTTTTATTTTTAATATGCATACGAACAACATGTTGCCTAGCCCTGATTTAGCACATTAATTTCCTTTTGCACACATTCTGTGACTTTACACTTATACACTTTGCGCTCGTCTATCGGAAAAAATTTGAAGGGAAGTTGTCACAATGTCTCATACTGTACAACTTTACGTGTTGACTGGTAGATTTGATGCAGGAATCTGGGTGTTTTAATGGATTTACTGTAATAGTGTAACTATGCTTTTAAAACCTTACACATGCATAAAGACCTAAGGTTTTGCAAGCTCTAAACTATTACATCACTATGTTTGTCTAATATAACCTTATGTACAATTCTTCAGGACTAAATTGGCTACTAGATGTTTATATTACAGAAAGTGCATATTGACCGCAAAACAATTAATGACGAACAAGATATAAATCCATGTTTGTTTTTAGGAGGTGCAGTAGGAGGATTACTCGGTGCCTGGATGACCAGTGGACAATTCAAACCTATACCTCAGATTATTCTAGAACTACCCTCTGTGCAACAGCAGAAGCTGTGCGAAGGTGTTTATGCCATTATCAGGAACCTGGATTGGACTGATGCCTCGCAGCTAATCATGCTTGTAATGGGAAATGCCTCTTTGCAGCAGAAGGTGACAGCAGCACTCATAAGCTACGTCACTCAAGAACTGCAAGCTGAAATTCAGTATGGGGATTAGACCTGTTCGCAGCTATCCTTTTAACTGCTCTCCCGGCAGGATGCACTATGCTCCGATATGTCAAGTCGCTCTGAGAACCCATATGGAAAATAGTGAATTTTCCTCATCGGACAGTAAATCTAAAACATTTTTAGAGCTAACAATCAAAAGGGGACAATACCACCTAAGTTAAATATAAGGGAAAACTGTCACCTTTTTAATGCCAGATATGCAATTTCTCATGATATAACTGATGGAGAGGGAATGTTGAAAATTCACCATAGATCCTACTTTGATTTCATGTTATTGACACTACAGATCATGTGGGGGGAAAAGCTGCATAGTGTTTATAGGTAACTATGTAGCACTTTAACTAAGTGAGGATTGTATACCTTGCAGCCCATTTTTTGGGGGGTTAAAATGCATAACTGAATATGACATAAACCTACCTCTTGTATAATGTTGGAAATTATTTATAGTTCTTGAAAGAAATTGTATGTCATTACTATCACTTTTTTGGAAAACAGGTGCATTTTCTATATGGCTTCTAATGGTTCTGGAAAATGAACGGATAAGGTGCAGTCCCACTTACAATCAATTGAATTTATATCTGGTATGTTTGATGGGTTAAAAATCAGTCAAGCATAAGTATTTTTAAATAGTTTGTGAAAGTGTGTCGATGTTTTGTAAAGAGTGCAACTAAGTTTTGAGTATTTCCCTACCCTTCTCTCCATATTGGTGTCGAGCAGGTAAAGGGTGTCCCTGAATCTGATGACCTTATAAGTGGATAGGACAAAACATGATTTGACCAGAACCCCCATTATAACTAAAACCAAACGCCTTTCTTTGGATAAATGATTAAAATACATAAACTTGAATGATTTTTATTGATAAAGATCTCAATCACCAAGTTTTACTACATTAAAATAATCATTGCCATTAATTTACTTTGTTCCTAAGTGATCTTTAATTTTTGGTGCCTGGACCAGGCTTTTCCAACACTTGAAACCGGTTCAATGACCTTTTAAAATGATGCCAGATCGGGACCTTTATAACCTTATGAAGTTCCTAAATACTACTGCAGATAACCTATGCAGTCTTTAATCTAACACCTCATGCCTTTTTTGTTACAACTATTACCATTATCACGCGTAAATGTCACAGGCCACATTTATTTAAAACCTTAAGTTGTGAAGTTACACAAATGTTAGCTGATATATTCTTAAGGAAAGAAGTCTTGCCCCCAACTTCAAATCACTGGAGCCTTGTGAATACAGCTTGGTAAAGTGCATGCTCAAATCAATGTGAAGGTTTTTTGTTGCAGATTTAAACCATTCATTGCTTCAGGGGCCAGCCATGCAAAACTAAATGAATGCGAGCAGACATCTGTAGCACCAATTGATTGAGTTTGGTTAATAATTGCCTTAAAAGTAGCAAAAGGGTGATTGGAATTTGTTTGCATTTTTACATCCTTGAAGAGATCTCTTATCCTTTCCAATGCTGTTTTATTTGTTTTAATGTGATGCTCCTTTGTTACAATCTCATGTAAAAATGTCTCCCTTTATTGTACAACTACAAAACAATCCGTTAATTAGATATAAGCGTTTGATATATTAGATGCCGGGGAGGCTAAAATGGAACAATAAAAATGTAAGAAAAGAGGGTACAAGATACCAACACTAAACAAATTAAAATGCCTATAGCCGTGGTAGCTAACTTCGACTGAGCCACTGATTTGAGCCACCTTTGCTGAAGCAGGTCTATCCTGAACACCTGATCGGTTGGTAGCTCTTGAGGACTGGATTTGGCCGCCTCTGGCTGCTTTGAGGAATTGCTGCTTAACTTTAACTACTGCACTTTTTCAAGACTCAACCAGTTTGCTGCCAAACAATACTTTGCAGGTCCTTATGGCAGCCAAGAGGTTAAAAATAAAGTACCATCATTTAGCTGTTGTAGATATAATATAATTACTGTATATTAGATCACAATATGGTTTTATGGGTATAGAAATTCCTAAGAGTGAAGTGATTGGTAACAATTGTTTTATACATCTTTGCCTTGCGTTTGTATTGGGCGCGTATAAATTGTTATGCTGTGTAAAGAAATTATATAATTAGAATAAATTTTATTGAAAATATTTATTTTTCATTCTATGGTTGTCATGTATTGTATTTGCATGTGAATCTTTGGCATTTGTTAGGAAATTGGAATAGGGAGTCTGTTGCATCACCACAAAAAAGCCATACAAAGTTGAGTTTATTAATGAGTTCATCATAGGGGAAGGGGGGGGGGGGGTGATTGAGATTTGAGGGAATGATTGGGGGGGGGGGAGAATATGAGATTATATATCTATCTCACACACATACACACTGACCCTACTTCTAGTCTGTCATGTATGTAAGAGCACAATGTATTTTAGGCTTGAGCAAACTTGAGTTGTTTATTTCGCCATGTCAACAGATATGGTAGGCACTCTGAACCATTTTAAGGCAAAACCAGGTCATAAAACAAAAGCCTACTCCACATTAGGGAGGCTGACTAGACATACCAGTCTAAATGACTGGCCAGCTAGGCTAGATCAATCTTCACATTATACATTGCATGTCAGGAATAAAATATATAGTCCTTACTGTAGTGCTGGGAATCCGTCTGCAGGAACTCCCCCTGGAGCTGTGACACTTTGCAGAAAGGCAGTGCTGCTTCCTCAGCAGACTAAGAAATGCAGGCTGCTTGTAGACAAGCCCTGCGTCCAGCAGGCTTATTAGGTTTTGTGGAGGTTCCTTTTGCAGGTTGTTGGGGGCCCAGCAGGCCCTGTGTCCATCCGGTCCCCCCCCCCAACCAGTTTCCTACTGGTTGTGGAAAGTCTCTCCTGAAAGCTTGCTGACTGCCTTTTAAACCCTTTTGCAATCAGTAGTTCAGTCTGAATTAGGTGCACCTGCCGATTGCTTCGGCAGAGAAGTTTACCCTGCAGCATGCTGGAAAGGGGAGAATATCAAGAAGATGGATAGTTACACCTCGTTGCACAAAAGTTGGATTTATTAGCTCATGTTTTGGCCAACACATGAGCCTTTCTCAAGAGCAACCAAACTGTGAATAAAGAAAACCAGTTATACCCACCACCTAACCCGGTGACACAGTTGAAATTGGTGCCCAAACATAATTAGAACCCCTGTGACGTGGACAGTGTGTGGGGCCACGTGGCCCAAAGTGTAACCATAATGGGAAGCAATTGCCACGGATCAAAGGCTGACAAAAGTACACAGTAAGATGTTACAAAAGGATAAGCATGTAATCCAACCTAAGGGTAAAGAAACTTAACTGAAACATCACAAAAGCGGGTACATCATTCGCAGCAACATATATGAATGGCTTAAGGTTGATCACCGAGGACTGCATGCATATACACTAAAACAATTGGCAAACGGGACACCCTACAGAAAGCCGAGAGCGGCACACAGATGCTAAGTGCAGAAACAAATATAAGTACAGTCAGTAATCTGGGGGTTCACAGTCTGGGGATCACCCATCACGATCACAAGATTGCTGATATAATTGGTAAGGTCTCAGTTCCAGAAACGTGTATGATAATGGCTCAACACCGCTAAAACCAGTCCTGTTTCCTGATGGCCAACACTCACTGTGAGATCCTGATATAGACACCCCTACTCTGCGAGGGAAAGGGTAGGCTGCACCTATATCAATCATACTATGAATGTACAGAAATAATGGGGGGAAAAAATAAAAAAAAGTGAAAATACTTCCCCGTTCGTGCTTGCAAAATAATGCAGGACACTGCTCATGCTTGGAGAGTTGGTGATGTCATCGCTTTCAGCGGCAGCGTGGACGCAGCCTAATTTTGCAAGAGCGAGCTGTTGAAGTATGTAAGTATTTAGACTGCGCTTATAGTTCTGGCGATGCGACATCGCCCGAAAACAAATGCATTGCCGCCGCCGCCGCGTGCGCTTATAGTAAGCGCGACGGGGCGACGTGATTTTTGAAGCCGGCAGTATTTGATTTTTCAGAGGCTGTCGCCTCATGTGACAGCCCCTGAACCAATCAATGGTCTGGTCGCCTGCGCCGCTACAAAGCGAAATACAACTTTCGCTAGCGGCGACGGGTGACGTCACGCGTCTCCGTCGCGGGCACTATACGCGCGGCCTTAGACATATTTGTATTTACATTGTATACCGTTTAATAAAAGTTTTTTTTTCATGTGATTTTGATTACATCAGGCAGGGGGGGCCCGAGAAATTTCATGGATAAAAAGGGGGGCTCGGCATAAAAAGTTTGCTCACCCCTGTTCTAAAATATCAATGCAGTAAATCTAGCCCAGTATCCACACCAGTCAAAGCACAAAACTAGCTATATTAATACTAGTGTAATGTGTGGTGGACCTGAAGCGTCCTGCAGAGTCGGTTACATCAATTACCATAACAGCAGCACATGTCTAGTGACACAATATGATCTCAGCATAACATACATGGCATAGACCCAAGTGTTACTTATGTGTAACGGGTTTCCCCCACCCAATCTCACATTGGCCCCTGTGGTCTAACCAGTCCCCATTACATGTTCGTGTCTGGTGGTGCACCTGTAGGCAACAGGGCTCCTGAGTCTCCCGCTTGATGGTATTAGGGGATGTCATCCAGACAGGTCGCTGAGGTAGTGTGTGCGAGTCCTACCTATATCCAGTGCAGCGCCTCCACTTCATCAGGATCTGTGCTTCCGCAGGGAGATGGTCCTGGTGAGGAACTCCTTCTTGGTGGTGACCTCCACTGTTGAGTAATCTCACACTCACAGAGTGGGGTTTTCATTAACAAGGTCATCTTTATTGTAGATTGGGATGTAGCAGACTGCCCCATGCAGCTGCCGGCTCTAGCCGCACATCTCTTCGTGCTGTCCCTTTGCCAGGTACGCCCTCCCGTATTGAAGTGGGATTCCCTCTTCTCTTTGAGAGATCACCCCTGTGCCAGGTCCCTGGACACAGAGTGGCTTATGACAGACTTGATTGGTCAACCTGGACCGCTAGTTATGGCACTAGGGTCACAAAAGTGTTCCTAAAATCCCTTATGCAGGAGCATACACTCTACCAACTACTTCCAACAAAAACTAACTGACAGTGTTGTGCCTTATATACTTCAGGAGGCAGGCGCATCTCTGATGTCACTGTCCAGAGACTCAGAGCATACAGCCACTTCCCTCCATACACAGGGCACCTCACCAGGGTGTGAGGGAAAACCTCCATAACTACTGCTGGCACACCTGCACTTTTCAGGACTTACAGCCAACAGAGAGGAAAGTAGTATACCATTATTATGCATGGCTATATACTCCCCCTGGTGAATCCCCACCGTCCCGGCTGGGGCCTAAATTTGGTGCACCTTGCGCCAGGAAACACTGCAAAAGAACACACAAATAACATGTCCAACATTATCACAGTTTCATAATAATGCAAGAACATTTCGCTCACTGACCAGCAGGGAGCGCTACAGAAAAAGGCAGACCACTCTATTTCGGGACCTAATAATAGTGTCGAGGGTCTGGTTTCTTCACCTCCCGTCCCGCTGCATCGGTGACTGTCACGCTATACTCCCTAGGCAGACCTCGCTCATTACAGTACACCACTTTGTGCATGTAAATACTGCGCCCGATTTTCCAAACCCTCATCAGTTGGGAAGCCCTCTGCTCAGCCTGAATTCCCTTAATGGCCCCTCCCTTATTGACAATGTAGTACTCTATGTCAGTACGGAGCCACCTCTCTCGATTATCCTCTATCTCTCTCATCAGAGGTTCGGGGACATAAGGGTACTCAAGCCCATGAGACCGCATATACTTCGCTGTAATGGCTCGCTCAGCTCGACAGGCCCGGGTCAATTTAGTTTGCCCAGCCCTCCCCGGCAAGACCCATGACAGGGGCTCATCTGCCTCCACTGGATCCTCTAATCTTTCAGAACCCCTGGGTCTAATAAACCCCCCTTTAATTCGGTTCCACCTCACTCTCAACTCTTGGAGGTACGCCTCATCACTGAACTCCCCGGGAGCCCACCAATGGTCAACTATCCCATCCCTTTCTAAAATGAAACGGGTGCGATCTATCCATGCGACATATCCCTTGTATAGGGGCGCCCACCATCTAGTTTCCCGTATCTCCTCTGAGTTGGATTCTAGTGGCTCTTCCTCTTCAGGCACACCCGATGATACCCCCGAAGTACCCTCAGATGGCGTAACCTTTCCCCGATGCTGTGATCTGTTCCCACCCGTAATACTTAACATACTAGGACAATCACTGGGTACCGACCCTTGTCGAGAAATCCTCCCTCCACCCTCCGATCCATCATCCGAAGTTCCCCAGTCCAGGCTTTCAGTCCGATCCTCGGCAGGACCCCGTGAATCCCCTGACATCCCCAGGCTAGAAGTGGACCCGAATGAACAAGTGACAGGGACAGGGGATTTAACTAGGGCCTTGGGGCTAACTCTGGGAGTGGACGGGGTTGGGGGACGGGGCCGGACGGTAGGTATTGGCAGGGTTACTACCTGCTCCCCAGTAATACCTGACTCGATTCCGCCACAAAGTCCTTTCTTTTCTCCGGCAGCTGGGCTTCTCGCTCTCCGGCTCGAGCGCCCATTCCGTCTGTCAGTAGGGGATCGACTTCCGCTGCTCGACCGCAGAGGCGCGATCATCTCCCACTCGATGCCGCTCTGGTCGTCTGTAACTTCCTCTGGGCACGCACGTGTTTCGACGCCATCTTGGGTTGGGTCCCCAATCGAGACCTCTTCCTCCACGAGGACATCCGGCAACGCCCGTCTGCTACGCGGTCCAGTCTGGCCCTGGACCCGCTCTTCTTTCACCTCCACCCCCTGGATCTGCGACGAGCACTGGGCTAGCCTACTACTTCGCAGTGTCGGGGTGGATCGACCTCGTTCCGACCCGCTAGTCACCACGGCAGTGGGACTCCGGCGATCGGGTTGTCGCGGTACTGGAGACACTCGACTCCGTGTCTCCACACCACGAGGGATAGCATCCCGCCAAGGTATACCACTGGTATGGTACTCTGGCACTAAGTCCTGTGCATCAGACAATCTTGCACACTCCTCGTCCGAGGACTCCAACTTACAGTTCGGGCGGGGCATTCCAGTAGGGGACCGCCGATGGGCTCCTTTTCGATCACCCCTCCGATGACTGGTTTTCTCCGTTTGGAGAACCAGACCCGATTCTGGCTCCGCGGGACCTGCACTCTCCCTCCATAGTGCACCCGGAAGCTCCGCTGCCGCCATCGGGACATTTCCTTTCGCTCCCACAGCTTGTACTGGCACAAACGTCGTCATGGGCCACATGTACTGCAGTCCACAGTGAGGGCATCGAGCCTCGCTGCCCACAGCTCCGCCCGGCAGTCTGCACTGCAGGCAAAGACATACCACTGTCTCCATACCCTCTACACGGATAATCAGGAAGCCTCCTGGAGCCGAATAGGGATGGGTAGAGATCAAGGGACTCTGTTCCACTTTCTCAGAACTTTCAGCCATAGTCACCAACGGAGGCACTCATCTTAGAGGTCTGTATCGATCAATGGCTCTTCGCAACTGAAGGGCAGGGGCTGGTTGGGCAACCACTCCTCCTACTTTCTCCATCGTCATCCGGCGGAACTGCAAACCACTCCCCCTGGTTGAAACTAGGGGGATGTCTCGTAGACTTGTAGGCTGACGCAGCACAGGTGCAGAGTGAGTCATAGTCCACGAGGGCGCGGCTCCAGCTTTCGCGCCACACTTCCCAACAGGGTGGGGTTTTCTCGTTGCCGCCAATCCTGGCCAACAATTAGCAAACTGCAAAGTTGCAAGACTTTCTGCAGCTGGCCCACGCGGTGTCCCGGGAACGCGGGAACCGCCATCTTGGTTTTGGTTCGTATTGTCTTTCTTCATATTTGAGGTAGCGTCTGGCTGTTTGTTTATTGGTGTATAACAAAGTCCATTTCGTTCCTCCCATCTAGCAACACTGTCGTCCTCACTAGTCTCGAGGGTACTTTCCCGAGAACATAGACAGGACAAACACGGCGCAGCCACGGCTTTCACGCCATTCCACAACAAGCTCACAAAAGTCTCTCCTGTAGCTTGTTCTTCTTCCTCAGTCCGCCCTCCTGGACCCTCTGCTCTTTGCAGATCCTCCATTCTGACGGTTGTTTCTCGATCACTGTATACTGGATTATTGTACATGGAGCTCCGCTCTGCGGGGCAGCTACCACATCAGTACAATAAACATGCCTTGTGCACCACCTCGTGTACCTAACGTAGATCTGACTTGTGTTTGCACTACCTCAGGCTAGGCTCACTCTTTCTGTGTCTGCTGTATCTCCTTCCTCCCAGTCTGTGCTCCCTACGGTAAGTGATCTGGAATGGACTAGAGTACTCTGTTTCTTCCATGCAGTACTTGGGCGTCTACCTACTGTTGGCTAGCCTAGTGCAGAGCCTCTCCAGAATTCCTGACCTCGTTAACAGGCTATCCTTTCAGGCATCCTACCCCTAGCGCTACCTCAAGGTGACTCGGACAGCTATAGCCCCTCTCCAGACCCACTAACTCTTCTCAGGTTCCCAGGTTGTCCCTGCGGTTCCGTCCCAACACAGCACAAAGTGGCAGCATACACTGTCCCTGTTTCCTAGTGTGCCTAGCAAAAGCCTGTCCTGTTGACAGGTCATCTCAGCAGCGCCTCCAATTGTAACGGGTTTTCCCCCACCCAATCTCACATTGGCCCCTGTGGTCTAACCAGTCCCCATTACATGTTCGTGTCTGGTGGTGCACCTGTAGGCAACAGGGCTCCTGAGTCTCCCGCTTGATGGTATTAGGGGATGTCATCCAGACAGGTCGCTGAGGTAGTGTGTGCGAGTCCTACCTATATCCAGTGCAGCGCCTCCACCTCATCAGGATCTGTGCTTCCGCAGGGAGATGGTCCTGGTGAGGAACTCCTTCTTTGTGGTGACTGTCACTGTTGAGTAATCTCACACTCACACAGTGGGGTTTTCATTAACAAGGTCATCTTTATTGTAGATTGGGATGTAGGCAGGACGCCCCATGCAGCTGCCGGCTCTAGCCGCACAATCTCTCGTGCTGTCCCTTTGAGGTACGCCCTCCCGTATTGAAGTGGGATTCCCTCTTCTCTTGAGAGATCACCCTGGCCAGGTCCCAGGAAACAGAGTGGCTTATGACAAATTGATTGGTCAACTGGACCGCTAGTTACGGCACTAGGGTCACAAAGTGTTCCTACAATTCCTTATGCAGGAGCATACACTTTACCAGCTACTTCCAACAAAAACTAACTGACAGTGTTGTGCCTTATATACTTCAGGAGGCAGGCGCATCTCTGATGTCACTATCCAGGGACTCAGAGCATACAGCCACTCCCCTCCATACACAGGGCACCTCACCAGGGTGTGAGGGAAAACCTCCATAACTACTGCTGGCAGGCCTGTACTTACCAGGACTTACAGCCAACAGAGAGGAAAGTAGTATACCATTATTATGCATGGCTATATATGCAAATAGTCATACCATAGCAAAATAGCGAGAATATTGCCTTGCCTCCATTGGAGGCCCGTTCTATACTGTGTGCGGCCGTGCGCGCGTGCAGCATGCGTTTTGTTGGTATAGAGTCTTTAGTGCTGCCGGGAGCGACGTGTGTGTGTGGTGTGTGTGTGTGGTTGTGTGTGTGTGTTGTGATTATATATAATAATATTATATTTATATTATATATATATATATATATATATATATATATATTGTGAGTGAAATAATGGCTTAAATAAGATTTTTTTTAAAGAAAAAAAAAGTTGAAAAAAAATATATATATTTGTGCACTCTGACACATACACACTCCTCCACAGTGCAACCATGTCATTGACACATACACACTCCTCCACAGTGCAACCATGTCATTGACACATACACACTCCTCCACAGTGCAACCACGTCATTGACACATACACACTCCTCCACATTGCAACCACATCATTGTTGGCTCCCCAGTTACCGAGATACTTTCCTGTGTTTCTGGATCTCCAGGGGAAACAAAATGGCTGTTCAAATCTTGCAAATCCCATGAGCCAATAGAACACCAGCAACATCATCCATTACGGCTCTTTTGGGTGGCCATTTAAATTCCCCAGAGTATCCAAGAGGTAATTACCGAAAAGTATCTCGGAAACCAGGAGATCCCCAGCGCTGTGTGCCTGTCTGTGTGCAGTGTGCAGTGTGCAGTGTGCAGTGTCCAGTGTCCAGTGTGCAGTGTGCTGTAAAAAAAAACAACTTTTTTTTTTGTTAATTTCGGGGTCCACGCTCAAACCGCGTTATAAGTGGATCCGCGCTATAACGGGGTTGAGCTGTAGTTAAAATAAGTGGTGCAGAAAGTAAACCAAACAAATATTGTGTTCAGGAGGGCTGTGTGGCTCCTTAATTTGTGGCTTTGTAGCCACACCCTCCTGAACACAATATTCTCTTTGGTACATATGTTGATACAATTCTCAGTGAAGCATCTTATCTTTTCTCCCCAATTACTTTGCACTATATAGCTGAGCAGGGGATACATTTCCCTTTCCCCTCCTCCCCTGCCCCCCCTTTTTTCCCTGTGGTATATATATTAGGTTCTAAATGTAAACATGTCACTAGTATATTTTAGCCCAAATTGGTGGGAGCGCAGAATCTGTTCTTTTGTTAACCACAGTACCTGAAAGATCTGGACCTGCATCCAGTAGTGGGTCACCGGGCTGAAGCTATAGTGTATATACTCATTTCTGCTGTAATCGCTCATTACAACAACAACCTTACTTGGTCACTATGTCCATCTCCAAAGCTCCTGTTTGAGAGGAGATATAATATAAGATAAACTCCATATTATCTCCCTTATGTTTGCTTCTTTGTGACGTTCTGTCACTCCAAATAACAGTCCCTGAGAAGTTGCATCCTTACATATAGAAATACAGCATCCTATTGTGCATTTAGGTCACAAGGATGCTGTTATCCCCGGCAGGACCCGTAACTGCTGCAGTCGGCAGCCCTGCCCCTTCTGCCTAACCTGCAGCAATGCTATCATTATTAGAAAGCTGTACTCAACACCGTTTGCAGAACAAGGAGTATGGGTGACAACGATGTAGTGTGGTGCACAATATGAATTAGGAAGTTACACATACCGTACAATATCCAAGAAGAAGAAAGAGGCTGAGCGGACACACGAGGCTCAGTGAAGACTAAGCTTTGGTGCTCTTGAGGTTGCCAGATTGTAGCTGGGATTAGATCCCTTTCCCACAGGTGGGTTTAAAGGAGCAATCCAAGCGACCTTTTTATTTTTAACATAGGTTTGAAGCAGGGGGTCTCCGAAGCTGAACCCCATTCATTTAATCTCCGAGGACCCCCTGCTTCCATAGCTTCTTACCTCTGGAAGCGGCGCCGGTATCTCCTTTAAAAGCTCCTGGGTCACGTGCACCGGATGATGTCACGGCTTCCTATTGGTCCGTAGGATGCGGGAGCTTTGAAAAGCGGCCAACCCCAGCTAGCGAGCCACAGCAGCTACCTGCACCCCCTACGGAGGTAAGTATCCCTGGAAGCAGGGGGTCCCGTAGCTGAAATGAATGGGGTTCAACTCCAGAGACCCCCTGCTACAATCCTATTAAAAAGTATTTAAAAAAGGCCGGTTTGATTGTCTCTTTAAAGGACATCAAACTATTAAGTACAATCCGTTATGTTTTGTGGTCTCCACGGAGCTTAGACTGCAACACGTTCATTAATTACAGTGAGAACATCTTACAAGAGAGCACCGCGACACCAACGTCCACAACTAGTTATTGAAACCGATTAGCGAATTTCCGCATAACTAAACACAGACGCTTTAAATCTGTGAATCAACAAACTTTCTGCGCTCCAACACGGTGCGAATTTGCACATTTTCTAATAAATGTGCAGGGATTGTTATGAGAAGTAACATGTTAGAGATTGCACGTCTCCGCCCGCAGCGTGCTGCTTTGGGTACTATTTGTCCTTTCTCAGAACTTTATTTTTTTACACAATCGGACCTGGCGTTTCCCTGGAGCTGAACGGCGTTATTTACTTGTTTATGTGCCGGCAAAATGAAAGCGGAATAAAAGATCGCCACACGTGTCACCCACTAGGAGGCTGGCGTGTCGGGCTCTGATAACATGGCGGTGGGAGTGGAATTACACGCAGAAATAAAGGTAAATATTTCTGGAATGGGCGCGGTTATCGGAGCTAAGAACAGCACTGTGAGCTCCAGGGGAACCCCCCTCTTGAAGTGGGGGGGGGGGGGGGGTGCTACTTTAAACATTTCTGTAAACAAACATCGATTAAACCTTTTGTAGAGTATGCTTTGTAGGACTCTTTGGCAGCAAGCTTGTTATGTAGTGAGCTTTCTGCCAAATCAGCCCGCTCTGTATAATGGACTAGCGTAGGGGTGGGCAACTCCAGTCCTCAAGGGCCACCAACAGGTCAGGTTTTCAGGATATCCCTGCTTCAGCACAGTTGACTGAATCAGTCCAAGCTTCAGTACAGGTCGCTCAATCAGTGGCTCAGTCAAAGACTGAGCCACTGATTGAGCAACCTGTGCTGAAGCAGTGATATCCTGAAAACCTGACCTGTTGGTGGCCCTTGAGGACTGGAGTTGCTCGCCCCGACACTAGCGTCACAAAACAAACAGATTCCTGCAGAATGTATCGGAACATTTGTTCCCTTGAGCCAGAGTCACAACATGGAAAGCGACACGGTTCCATAAGATGTATTATCAGCGTTCCTCTGCCGGGAGCGGCGTCTGTCTCCAGGAAATATCCCGGCCTGGAACCGAACCTCCGTCCGCAGGCAAAAAGACAACTCAATGCCCTTGCAGCTGTTCCATTTTGCAGCCGACGGTAAGTTACAGTCACCGCCTGGGAACCAGGCGGACACGCGCCAACGCCAGCAGAAAAGCCACCACAAGGAAGGGCCCCACCCTGCTGATAACAAGCGGCCATCTGCTGCTTTGTGATGTCTGAGGGCTGTTTCTGCGGCGCTTTGCACAGAAATCAGGAGCCGTTTCTCAGAGCAGATGGGGGGCTATTTTGATCCAAAGTTGGCATCTTTTTGTTTAACCCTGGCACTGCCGGGGGAGGCAGCAATGCCCGTGGATTTGCCTGCCTCACAGCATAAGCACAATGCAAAACAATATATAAAATGTTACATTAAAGATGGAGGCCGCGCTAGGGATTATTATTTTGTTCTGTTGACTTTGTGATGTTTGCTGCAAAGATGATTAGTAACGGAAACGTGACATCTGCTGGCACAAGACAATAGTGCGGATTCTCGAGCTTCACACTGTGGGCTGAATGCAAGTGAAATATGAATATTAATCAGTGCAAAAGCATACAGTGTTTCCATGGAATTTAACCATTTAAGACGTGTGGAACATTACATAATGTATTATGACTTTGGGGAGCCCCAATGCATTTCTCTTATGCACAGTTTGTAAAAACACTACCTTTTGTGGTAGAACTTATATTTTCTTTAAAAAAACGCAGCATTTCATTACATATTTTATTCTTTAACTTTTCATAACCTTTTGAAATGTTCAATAAAAAAAATGAATTGCCGAGTAAAACGAGCGGATCCGGGAGGAGATCATGTCAGGATCTCTCTCACGGGATCCCGAGGTTCCGCGGAACACAGGTTGAAAAAAATGTTTTTTTTTAATTAAAATGTGTTACATCCACCACAGAGCAGTCCGGCTAACGCCAGTCCTCACGGGCCACTGGATATCTCTGCTTCAGCACAGGTGGCTCAATCAGTGTCTCAGTCTACGGCTGACCTGTTTGTGGCCCTTGAGGGCTGGACTTGGCCACGCTGCCCTGGAGGATGTATCAGAAAATATTGTGGCTGTAGTTTTTTTTCCTGTACCTTTTTTTAGTGATTAACCAGAAACTCCATATATACTGGGAACGGGCTAAAGCAGCAAAATGTGACAAATCCGGTATGTTTTTTATTTTAAAATAAATCAGTTCTGTAGTATTAGATAATAATGTTTGCATTTTTTTTTTAATCTCCCAATGCCATTTTTAATATTTTTTTTTTTTAATGTACTGATCATCCTTTGGTTGCTACAGCAGCTATTTAGAAAGTCATATCCACTACCTCTTTTGGAACAGGATCTCACCCAAACCTCTTTGAGCTCTGCTCTTTGGCAACAAAGTATCACAAACAGATCTCTTGCTGTGTTCCAAACAGCAGACTGTCAATTACTCTGAAAGCTGTAACAATAATGTGTTACACTTAGTAATATAATGTTACATACCAGCTGCAGCATTTCACTGACTGCAGCACAAAGTTAGAAGGCGGCCATTTCCTTAGGCACACAATCAGGATTTTGACAGATTTATAACAGGAGCACCAAACGATTGCCAGTTTAGGTAAGAATGCAGAATTATACGTTGCTTGACATATACAAAGAAGAAAAAAAGAAAAGTAAAAGGGGTATTGAAGATACTAATTGGGAGTGGGTAAATGTTTACGTCTTTTCGCTGGCACAACAGGGGAGCGCCTTGCGCTGTTCTGCGTACGTCTTGCTACTTTTTCTCGTAACTAGTGAGAGATCGAGTTCACCCCTCCACAAGATTGAAACGTAAGCTTGCATCTTTCGGGTCGCGACCATGTGATCATCCCAAAACTATCACGATCTTGGCAGTTCGGCGGGACTTCTTCTGACGCAGTGCTGGTTATCAGATGTGTGAACACGGTGACGTCTGCTTCTCCGCTGTTTCCATCAAACTTTTTAAAAAGTTAGCAAAAACTTCAATCTGACTTTTGGCGTCACAAGTTCTAGCGATACGTCTAGGGTCGCCACATTTTTAAGGTACGCAATGCCATAATCCAGTCTGAAAGTGCGACGTCATAATGAGCGATTATTAATTTGCAAATGCTTCCCGCGCGCCCACTATATTCTTTGGTTTTTATCATCTCTGCGCTTGGCCGGGCGGGGAAAGACGCGCGCTGACCTAACAAGTAGCGGTGGGAGAAAAAGTAACGCCTATACGGGCGGGTGTCGTGGTATTATGGGACGACCAGGCAGTGTCCTAACTTTATAAGTTTAATCATTTAGTAAGGCGACATCTCTCGGAAATGGTAATTATCACACAAGTAGAAATCCGTTACGTTTTAATGGCAGTAAATGGCAGTCATTTTAAGTTCAAGGCGCTAAAATACGGGACAATGATGTGTCCTCACAGACCTTTCCGGGACAAGTCAAGTATATACGGGACGTCTGGCAACCCTAGAGACAGCCCAAACTGTTTACAATTTTTCAATGAAATTTCTAAATGAATTAAAATCTAACATGCAATGCTCATGGACTTTCAGCAAATTTTCCAAGTGAAAGACATTTTTTCCCCACTGAACAGAAGAAATTCACGACGTTGGCGCGTCTAGTTATGATGGGTCTCCATAGATTAAATCATAGTTTACAGAAAACTCACAGGTCTTTTATTCACGAGTACACTACAATCTCATACATGGTCACTACAACTACATTTAAAAGTATCATAATCTAAAAGTTATCTAGTTTTAATTTATGTGATACATATCCCTGGTTTTATTCTACTTCAGGGTTTATGCAGCCTGGGGTCAAACTCGACCCGCAAGGGGCTTTGAGGTGTCTACTTATTCTAATTTCAATGTTGATGCCCAGGCAGATAAGTGCAATTTTTTTACCCCTAAAGGAACTTGTAATATAAATATATATGGTGCACGTATAAATGCTTGCAAATGATTGAAGTGTAATACGTCTAAATGACATTGTAATACTTGTGTGTCCCATCTACACCTATTGTTTCGAGGGGAGATATAGCCCTATTGGAAAACTAGCTGAAGAGCTCTGTTCCACATGGATCTGTACATACAGTATATATGTATATCTTCACTATGTTAATGGAGCATACACTGGTAGTGCCGTACAAATAAACAAGACAACATGGAAGGGAATATAGTACAATAATTGTGCATCAAATATCAGAGAACTCTGTGGGAAGGCCGCCCCGAGAGTGACAATCTGGCTGGTGTGTTTAGGGACTTACTGAATACAGACATGTGCATCGACTTAATGCACATTTAATGATTTAATGTCCAATTGAAGAAGAATAGCAAACTAAACATTGTTCCAAACATCGGATTAAGGTTGTTGGGGGGCCAGGGGGGGGGGGGTGTTAGTGTTTGTGACAACGTTATGGCATTAATTAGTATTCAAAAAGCCTTTTTGTTTTGCTCACGTCTTGGCAGCGAGGGGGCGTTTTTCTTCCAGCAGAGAACATCAGGAGGCAATAACAAAAACGTTTGTATGTGGTTTTGGAGGCATTCCCCTTAACCCCTTCCCTGTCTGAGGGGCCTGCGACGCATTGCAGCACAATGTGTTGCAGGCCCCGCCTGGCAGCGAAAGGGTTAAAAAAAAATCATGCTCGCCCGGACACCGAAAACAAACTCAAGTATGAAAATATTATAGTTAAGCCGCATTTAAAGATGTGCAGATGTTTTGGTGATCACATACAGATCCCATCTGTAAGGTTGCTTTAAGAATCAAAACAAGCCCATTCATTTCATTTTTCAACGTTGTTCCAAGAAAAACAGATCTGCTGAAAATGAGCTGTGCATTTTCCATTCTTCTGGAACAAAATGTTCTTCCCTGTTCCTGCAATCCCTTCAGAATCCATTCGCAGCTCATTGCTGCGCTGGGAACATCCATACACAAGGTAAAGACACACACACGTTATATAGTGCATGTCCCTATACCCATCTCCATGGGGTATCACCTGTACCCTCAGCCAGCTACTGTACGTGAGCACGTTATGGGGTATCACCTGTACCCTCAGCCAGCTCCTGTACGTGAGCATGTCCCCATACCCATCTCCATGGGGTATCACCTGTACCCTCAGCCAGCTCCTGTACGTGAGCACATCCCGATACCCATCTCCATGGGGTATCACCTGTACCCTCAGCCAGCTACTGTACGTGAGCATGTCCCCATACCCATCTCCATGGGGTATCACCTGTACCCTCAGCCAGCTCCTGTACGTGAGTACGTCCCCATTAGCCCGACTGGACCCATCTCCCCTATGGTGTATCACCTGTCAACGTCAGCCCTTCCTGTAAACGTGAGTACGCCCCATAAAACTCCCCCTCCTCCATGGGGTAATCACTGTACCCTTCAACCACCAGCTAACTGTAAGTGAGCATGTCCCCATACCCATCTCCATGGGTATCACCTGTACCCCTCAGCCAGCTCCTGTACGTGAGCACGTCCCCATAACCCCCTCTCCCATGGGTATCACCTGTAACCCACCAGCTCCTGTACGTGAGCATGTCCCCCATACCCATCTCACATGGGTTCACCTGTACCTCCCAGCCAGCTCACTGTACGTTAGCATGTTCCCATACCCATCTCCATGGGGTATCCACCTGTACCCCAAGCCAGCCCTGTAGTGTAACGTGAGCACTCCCAGTAACACTGTCAGACCCATCTCCATGGGGTATCACCTGTACTACCCTCAGCCAGCGTACTGTAGCGCGTGATAGCACGTCCCCCTATACCCTAATAGGGGAGAGGACGAGACCACATCTCCATGGGGTATCACCCTGTACCCCAGCCAGCTCCTGTAGATGAGCCAGTCCCATACTCCATCACACTTCTCCATGGGGTATCACCTGTACCCTCAGCCAACCTCCTTACGTGAGCACGTCCCCATAAACCCATCTCCATGGGGTATCACCTGTACCCTCAGCCAGCCTCCCTGTACGTGAGTAGTCCCCCATACCCATCTCTCCATTGGTATCACACTGTACCCTCAGCCGCCCTGTCGATACGCGTGAGTCCCCATACCCCTCCCATGGGGTATCACCTTGTACCCTCAGCCAGCTCCTGTACGTGAGCACGTCCCCATACCCCTCTCCATGGGGTAATCACCTGTACCCTCATCCACTCCTGTACGTGAGCACGTCCCATACCCATCTCCCATAGGGGTCGCACTTTACCCGTCAGCCCAGCTACTTCACGTGAACAGTCCCCATCACCCATCTCCATGGGTATCACCTTGAACCCTCAGCCATCCGCTCCTGTACTGAGACACGTCTTGTTCTGGCACCCATTACGCTCACGCCCCCGCGACCCCCATCTCCATGGGTATACACCTCTGTACCCTCAAGCCCAGACCCATCTAACATGTACGTGAGCAGTTCCCATACGCGCATCTCCATTGGGGTAATCACTGTACTCGCCAGCTAATTTATGTCCGCTGCTAGAGCACTGCTTCCCATGGATTACCGTCGGACTGATACACTTAAAAGGCGGGCGGCAAGGACCTGGGTGGGTTTGGCCGACACAGTATAGCCTTCCTTCAGTCCCGAGAGTGTTTGCCCCTACCAACCGGCGGGCTCCCCCAGTGGGGAGTGAAGTCTTGCTGCTGTTCCCCCATCTTTATTCTACAATTTCCCCATGCAGTTATCTTTAGGCTTTATCCACCATGCCCATATGCTGTTATATCTACCCCCTTTACGCCGCCTCGAGCCCACAGCTCCTGTGACTTTTAAATACTTGTCTCCCATACACATTCAGTGGCCCTACATTAACTGCGAGATCCTCCGTCCTCCCATCAATTGGATCGTATGATTCTAACCCGATGCTTGGTGATCATTCTAGCCTCTTACCCTAACGTCCCGCTATTTCAGTGTGAAACTACGTTGCTTGCAGCGACTTTCGCTCCCTATTTATCCTCCGCTTCCTCTCTGTGACTTCTACCCTAGCTTCTCTACGACTGTTCCTATCACTGCATTTGTTTCTGCATCCCACATTGACCAAACCATCTACTTCCCCTCAACTTTCTCTCGTCCCTTAGTTCCCTTCTCTGTTTACCCTCACCCCTCCCCCATCTACCATCCGCTCTCCCAGACGCCCACCCCTTCTTACTACAACTTGACCTAACGCGGCGCCGCTCCGTTCATCTAATTTTCCTTTCGCCGTAGGAGTTTATTCCGGTATTATTTCTCAATTGTTTCACAATCCTTTAGGCGCGCGGCTCGCCTCTTTCCAACGTCGTACTTCTAATCTTTCCTCGCGTCTGGTCGCCTTTATCTCCCCAACCCGTATCTTAAGCTGTTTTCTATTTCATACTCCGTCCTACGCCTAGCTCCCACATCCCATGGGTTCACTCTGCTACCTCTCAGTCACGCTCCTGTCGACTCCCTGTAGTGACCGGACTTAGTAATCCCCCTACATTCCATCGATTTCCCTCCATTTTTCTCTCACTCTACGCAGTATCTCTTGCCTATATATACGTCCCAATAGTGTACGACTGTATTCGCCTCATCTATTCCTTTGCTCTCTCGCGGTAACCCCTCTCCATTGTGGTATCATCCGGTACCCCACCAGCTACCCTGTAATGAACACTTTCCCCTCATACATTCAGCGCAGCTTAATATCGCCTTCTGTCTTCCCCGTATCTCTCTGATCTACGTCCGCACTTGTTTAGTCGCCCCTCATCACATCGACCTCGACTACCTCTTCATACCATGGGCGCGTAGCGAGTTTCCACCTTACCTCTCGAGAAACCCTCTGCCCGCTACCTTGTTACTTTTGAGCGCAACTCGTTTCACGCGCTTGTTCTGCACTTTCTTGACGCTTTATCCACGCCACAAGTCAGCCATGCCATACACATAACCCTCTCCATGGGGTATCACCTGTCCCTCAGCCAGCTACTTAGCCAGCTACTGTACTGATCACGTCCCAACCCATCTCCATGGGTATCCCTTTCCCTAGCCACTCATTGTACGTGAGGCAGTCCCCATACCCATCTCCATGGGGTTCATGTACCCTCAGCCATCTCCTTACGTTAGTAGACGGGATTTGTTCCCCTATATAACAGCCAATCTCCTGGGGAATTCCACAACTCCTTTACCCCTCAGGAAGTCCATCTACTTGTACGTGAGCATGGCCCCATAATATTCCTATCTCCATGGGGTATCACGACCCCAATCAACCCCTGTACCCCTCAGCCAAGCTCCTGTATGTTAGCCCGTCCCCATAAGAACTTACCCATACTCCATGGGGTCTCACCTGTTACCGTCAGCCCCAGCTCCTGTACGTGATACGGGTCTCCCATAACACCCTCCTCCACTGGGGCTATCACCCTTACCCTCACCCTCACCATCACTGTAAAGTAGCTATGTACTCCCATATACACCCATCTCCATGGTGTAACATGAACCTGTAACCCTCAGCAGCTCCCTTACGTGATTACGTCCACATACCAGCTCCATGGGCGTAAACTCACTTGTCAACCCAGCCAGCCCTGTACGTGAGCATGTCCCCATATCCACTCCCCGTTATAAATATGGTTACTCGTCATACCTGTTTATGAAATATCGCGAAACGCATAAACCCATGTCTCCATGAGTATCACCTGTACCCCCAGCCAGCTCCTGTACTTGAGCATGTGGGTTCCCCATCACGCCATCTTCCATGTGGGTATCACCTGTACCCTCACCAGCTCCTGTACACGTGAGGCATTTCCCCCCATAGGTCACCCTCTGCCATTGGGTATTCACCCTACCCGCAGCTGCTTCACCACTCTTCGACGTGAGCACGTCCCATATGATCTGCTGTTAGGACCCCATAACCTCAACATCTCCAGGGTGTATCACCCGCATTCACCTGTACCATACCATCTCATCAAAGCTTCCGTGTGAACGTGAGCATGTCCCCATACCCATCTCCATGGGGTAAACGTCACCTTACCACCTCTCTCCAGCTCCTGTACGTGATCAGCTTGTGTCCCCTTGATAATCCATAACCGCCAACTCAAAAGTCACAATCAAACTACAAGGGAAAAAGTACCATCCAAGTAGACACGTTGGTCAGATTAGCGAACGAATTTGAAACATGAAACAACGACCCTCTCCATGGGGTATCACCTGTACCCCTTCATCCATCTCCGTACGTGATCACGTCCCCATACCCAGCTCTCCATGGGGTAATCATCACCTGTACCCCTCAGCCAGCTACTTGTACGTGAGGAATGTCCCCATAGCCCTCTCCATGGGGTAATCAACACTGTCCCCTCAGCCAGCTCCATGTACGTTAGCACGTCCCCATATCATCTCCATGGGGTAGCACCTGTTTTCACAACACTCATTTCCATCCATGGAAAGCTCTCCTACTTAAATTCCCTCCCCATTCCTCCCTTTCCCCCGTTGGCAAAGACGCCAAACCCCCCCCCCATATGTCCAACGCGACTAGCATCTGAATTCATTTTTACACAATAGCAAACTTCATTTTTCACAAACAACTTTATACAAACAACAACAAAACCTCATCACAAACATATCAGTTGCATTGAGAACCCCACAAAAAAAAACAAAAAATTTTGGGCTGTTGGGTGACCCTTGTCTCCGCAACCGAACGGTGCTCATGCCGCTCAGCCCCACCCCTCGCGTCCCGACCATCCCTACACCCAACTATCCCCATACGAGAAACCTCCCTCACTGGAATCAACACTGCAATCTTTGAAATACACTCAAAAAAAACCAACCCCACTCAGCCATTTTTCCTTCCTCTCACTCCGAAGGAATCATATGTCCCCACTTAACGCATAACTGCTCCGTGTTCCGATCCCATCAGGAGGTGGCCATCAGCCCACATCTTCCTACTTCACACCTTACACCAACACTAACAACACAGAAATAGGCTCCACAACCATCATCTTTTCAAACCACCATAACAAGCAACTGGGCTCAACTCCAGTCCTCAGATACCCCGCCCAGCCCCCACTCCACATCAGGTGGTGAAAGGTATAGCCCTAGCTGCTTTCTCAGCAATCAGCACGATGGCTGCCATCAGTGTTCAAAGACTGAGCTACTGATAGACGATCTTGCTGAGCAGGTTAGTTCTAAAAAACCTGACCTTTTGGTGTGGTTGGGGGTCTTGAGGGCTGGAGTAGAGTACACTCCTCTCCACATCAGCTCCAGCTCTCGTACACTCCTCTGTATAACACTGACCGTTGATACATTCACATGCAGAATTGAAAACACTAGCTTTCCTCAGACTGATCCATATTTTATGAACGTGGTATTTAGCAAACAGAGACCACCATTGTGCTTGTTACAACAGCCTTCTGCTGTGCGCTTACATTTCCTAATCACAACACTTTCAGATTGGTCTGCAAACAGTCCCAGAGAGCCTCCCACTCGCACCCGAAGTCTGAATTCCACTAAGAACAAATCACTGGCATTTGCAATGTACAATCGTTTCCACACGCGCTGTACATTTTACATACAACACGGTTTTCTTTTTTTCCAGTGGGGCTGTGGACATATTATTTATTTTCCCCTCCACCAGTGCAGTTGGATAAAGTTATAATATTTCTAATATTCGCTTGTTTTAGTGGTATAAATCTTCAATGTCTTTTTTCCTCGCCAGGCAATCAACTTGTTTTGAAAAGGAGATTTATATAACCATTACTGCTTGTCTTCTGTATGTTCAGCAAAATCAGTGTTTTGTTATTTATTAAAGAAGGCTTTTAACCAAGGGAGGAGGGGGGAATGATACCTTTTATTGGACCAATAGTCGAGTGGCTGTTACAGGCTTTCAGCACTTTCACAACTTTCCTCGTGGTCTCGGGACTCCTCAAGGTACATAGGACACAATGAGGAATCCTGCAGTAGGACACAAGAATCCGAAGGAGACCACATGAGGAATCTGCAGTAGGACACAATGAGGAATCTACAGTAGAGGACACAGAGGATCCGAGGTTGGAAAGCTTGTAGAACAGATCAACTACTTGTTGGTCCAATAAAGGGCATCATAGTCTAGGGTTTCCAGGTGTCCCGGTTTTGAACGCGAGAGACCGGTATTTTTGCTCCTGAGTCCGGTAAAAACTGGGCGGTAATACCGGCCATGTTGTGACTGGTATTACCCCGTGCTCTCTAAAGTGCGGGTCGGCAGAGCCGGACAAGCGTCTGACAAGCGTGGTGGCGCCGCCCCGCTCTCCCCCATGCTGCATTCCTCTCCATCACTCTGTCCTCCCTCACGCTCCGACGCGCGTCTCTATGCTGCGTGCACCCGTACTTCTCTGTATGTCGCGCGCCAACCGGATGTAAGCTTGTCCACGCTTCCGCAGCTGCCTGCATGGGAGGGGTGCCCGGCGCGCTAGCTTCAGATACTCACGTGGGACAGGTGAGGAGAGAGCCTTCAGATGGGGAAGATCCGCGCCATTTGCATCAACTGCTTTGTTCCGCCCAACCGGCCCCCCCCCATAGCCACTGGGCCTGAAACCACCCCCCAAGGTAAGTCTGAGTTTTTATATGTATTGGTGGGGGGGAGGGGGATTTTTATATAATTGCTATGTTTGGCTGTCTTTTTATGTCTCTCGTTTTTTTTTATATGTGGTGGATTGTAATGCGGTGGGTGGTGGCTTTTTATGTATATTTACATTGGCGGGTGTTGGTGGAGGGAATGGCTTTTTTCTCTGTGTGGGCAGAGGGGGTATCTTTTTCTCTGTATCTCGGGGGTGGGTGTCTTTTTCTTCCTCCTCATCTCTCCTGTATGGTGGGGTCTTCTTTTCGATCTTTTATATGGGCGGGAAGATTATAGTTTCTAATTTTTCTCTTTCCTTGGGGGTTGCTTGTATTTTTCCTCTCTGTGTTGGGTGGGGTGTAGTCTCTATCCACTGTTCTACTGGGGTGGATGGGGGCTTGGTATTATTCTCCTGTTTTAGGGGGGACTTTTCTCTGTACACGCCTCGGGGGTTTGTTGTCCATTTTCATGCCATCTCTCTTGAGTGGTGGTGGGGTATGATTGTATTTTTATTGCTAGTGGGGGGTGATTTTACTTATGTACTTTCGTGTGTGGTGGTGGGGTGGTAATTCTTTATATGTTTTGGGGGGTATGTTTCCACTGTAACACGTCTGCGGGCTGGTTCCCCTGTCTTCTTCCCATATCATACCTGTCTGGTGGGTAGGGGGAGTCATTTTTCAACTTTTTTCCTTGGGGTGGTTGTATTTTTATATGTATTGGGGGGTGGTGGTGGGGTGGTCTTTATTCTATGTAGTATGGGGGGTCTCGGGTGTGCTGTCTTTCATATGTCTGGGTGGGGGGTCCTTCTCTTCTTTCTCTCGTATCTTTGGGTTTATCTTTTTTTTCTCTGACTATGGGTGGGGTGGTTGGGCCCGGCTTTTTATCTCCCATTTTTTGTGTGGGGGTTCAGGCCAGCCCTTCATTCTTCCCTGTCGGCCGTCCTCTTGTCTCACTGTTCTCCCAACACCCCACCCACCACGCCCCTCCATCATAACAACACCATAGTTCCCCCAATTAAAAGCCCCAGGCAACCTGCCCATCGTAACAAAAAGCGTGGAAGCACACCTGAATTAATTTTCATGAGCGCAAGCATGTAGCCGTTCGGGCCCGGTCTGCATCTTTTACCATTGTGTCCAGTATGTTTGGAGAAGAGCACTGGCAACTATTACCCCTAAGCCCCTCTCCCTCCTTTGTTACTAAATGGAGGAAAGGACCCACACGGCCCCCCCCCCTTCCTATTACCTTAAGGGCTTTTGGAAGTTAAAACCTAGAATTTTCTGTTATAGTTGTCATAGTTAGTATTTTCTGAGCGGTCTTTCCTCTGTAAGGCCTTAGTAGTCTATGAGCAGTGACAGGCCATTCTGTGGGCTTTTGATCCCTTCACTGCTCCTCTCCGGTGACAAGTGTGTGTGACTCATGGCCTGTGTGTAGTCCATCAGGTATAGGTACCGACATTGAGCCCTCCCCTTCTGGTTCCTCCGAGACAGTGCCAAATTGAGATAGTCTGTTCCCTCCTTCTAAAGAGTGGGAGGTAAGCTTCTCCTCCCGCAGGGAGAGAAGAGAAGGCCAGCCAGGCCTCATGGCTGGCTGGGCCTGTAAGATCTGATAGCTCCAGACTCAGAGAGCAAGCACCATCCAGAGGCCTGTTACCTGGTATCCTCTGATGCACCGCTGTAAAGAGATCCCTTTTGCTTCATCATACTCCTGTCTGAGGTCTGTCCCTGGCAGGAGGAAGAAACTGTGCTTTAGTGGGGGACTGATCTCTGGACATCCGGAGCCCACCTCACAGCTGGAGGCGCTAAGCACCAAGAAGAACATCAGTGACCACAAAGCCTGTCCTGGTCTCCTCAACATCGCAGAGACCCTCTTTTCCTGATCCTCACAGTACGCTAGCACTACACCTTTATGCAGAATAACATCTCCCAGGGAAAGGGGGAAAGAGTGCTCATCAGAGTCATATTCGCTAAGTACCAAGGGAGCGATACAAGGTAACCCTGAAAGTTTTCCTGTGATTTAGCCATTTATATAAAATACGAAAGTTCTCGCTTCAATTGTTCAGATTTCCAGGAATATTTCACATAAGACACGTTGTCAGGACAACAGCACTAACCAGGCGGCGTACATACCGGGGGCCCGTGCTCTTGGGGGGCGCGCTTTTCCCCTGCCGGCGGCAACATTGCGGGGCCTGAGATACAGGAAGGAAGCACAGAGGGAAATCCCTTCCTCTGCAGGTGGGCGGGGCCGGGTCAGGGGGCGGGCCTGGGTCCAGGGGCGGGTCGAGATAACGAAGGAACACAGAGGAATCCCTTCCCTCTGCGGTGGGCAGGCTGGTCAGTGGGCGGGGCCTGGGTCAGGGGTCGGGTCCTGAGATACAGGAAGGAAGCACAAGGGACCCCATTATCCTCTTGCAGTGGGCGGGCCCTGGGTCAGGGGCGTGGGCCTGGTCAGGGGGCGGGCCCCTGAGATACAGAGAAGCACAGAGGAAATTCCTTCCTCTCGCAGGTGGCGGGGCCTTGTTCAGGGCGGGGCCCTGAGATACAGGACGAAGCAGAAGGGAAATACCTTCCCTCTGCAGGTGGGTGGGGTCCTGGGTCAGGGGGCGGGGCCTGAGATACAGGAAGGAAGCACAGGGGAAATACCTTTCCTCTGCAGTTGGGCGGGCCGCGGTCAGGGGGCGGGCCTGAGATACAGGAGAAGCAAGAGGGAATACCTTCCTCTGCAGGTGGGCGGGGCCTGGACAGGGGGCGGGCCTGAGATACGAAAGGAAGCACAGAGGAATACCCTTCCTCTGCAGGTGGGCGGGGCCTGGTTCAGTGGGGCGGGGCCTGAGATACAGAAGGAAGCACAGAGGGAAATCCCTTCCTCTGCAGGGTGGGGGCCTGTCAGGGGCGGGGGCCTGATATACAGGAAGGACACCGAAGGGAAATCCTTCCTCTGCAGTGGTGGGTGGGCCTGGGTCAGGGGGCGGGGCCTGAGATACGGAAGGAAGCACAGAGGGAAATCCCTTCCTCTGCAGGGGGGCGGGGCCTGGTCAGGGGGCGGGGCCTGAGATACAGGAGGAAGCACAGAGGAATCCCTTCCTCTGCAGGTGGGCGGGGCCTGGTCGGGGCGCGGGGCCTGAGATACAGGAGGAAGCACAGGGGAAATCCCTTCCTCTGCAGGTGGGGGGCCTGGGTCAGGGAGCGGGGCCCTGAGATACAAGGAAGGAAGCACACAGAGGGAAATCCCTTCCTCTGCAGGTGGCGGGGCCTGGGTCATGGGGCGGGGCCTGAGATCACAGGAAGGAAGCACAGAGGGAAATCCCCTTCCTCTGCAGGTGGTGGGCGGGTCAGGGAGCGGGGCTAGATATACAGAAGGAAGCAAACCCAGAGGGAAATCCCTTCCTCTGCAGGTGGGCGGGGCCTGGGTCAGGGGGCGGGGCCTGAGATACAGGAAGGAAGCACAGAGGGAAATCCCTTCCTCTGCAGGTGGGCGGGGCCTGGGTCAGGGGGCGGGGCCTGGGTCAGGGGGTGGGGCTGGAGCTGCGGGACATGGTCACAGCGAGACAGCGCGATGAAATGTCCCATTTCATTTACTGGGACCCTCTGAGTGCCCCGAGACGTAACCCTGACTGTCACCAGGGCGGCGGTAAATGCTCGTTTACTAAGGGTTGATTGGGATCCCCTCTCCAATGGAGCTGTGAAACGCCATCTGATTGAGCCACCTGTGCTGAGGCTGAGACTAAGGCCGAGCTCACACTGCCAGCTTCTATGCGCGCCTCCGCCGCGCGCTCCTGCAGCCCAGCGATCTGTGCTCAAGCTGCAGGAGTTGGGTCGTGGCGGGGGGCGTGAAAAAAATTGGTATATGTACACACTTCATAGGTCAGCATAACTGATATGTACATATCTGTACCTGAAATTCACCTTCAGGCTCACGCTTCATACAGTAACGCTCCCACACAGTGTACACCAACGTACTTTAATGTATTCCGCACAGACAGTTGCAGGTGACCCGTCCCCCGTCTCCCATGCCCCGTACCCTGTCCCCCCCGCCCCCCCCCCCCCCCCCCCCGTCTCTGTCCCCGTCTTCACTGCCGCATCTCAATTTCAGCAGCCAATTAATATAAACGTCTGGACATTGATTGGCTGCTGAAACTGACGTCACGCTGCTGCAGCCGGAGATCACAGATTGAAAGACTCCCGCGACTGCAGCAGCGTCGACGCCGTACTTTGCAGCCAATGGTAGTTTCAATACTGAACACTGCTATTGGCCGCCAGGACGCGCGCGCGTACGTCGTGTAGCGTGCTGTGAGCGGGGCCTAATTGACCCACCTGTGCTTAAGCAGTGATATTCTGAAAACCTGACCTGTTGGTGGCCCTTCAGGAATGGAGTTGCTCACCCCTGGTATAGGATCTATGTTTCTTTTTTACCTGTCACTTCGGTATTTTTTACCCATCGGACTTGTCTCTCATCTTCTTTTGGGGAATCTAAATGAACCCCCTCGCTTGTAATAATGCACGTGCTATCTCTAATGTACACGTACAAGGTAAATACAACGGAAACCGTCCGATCATAACTGACTATATGCAGTGATCTTCTATATTCATTTTCTTAGTGTGCGTTACTTTTCATATATATTTTGGTTCGTCACAGGTTATTTGGAAATCACAGTATTGCATTATGGAATATGACACCGCCTTCTAAATGATACAAAATATTTCATTTAGTTCGTTTATTGTTTCTTCAAATCAGACAATGTGAGCGCAGTAAAGGAAAACAACACGTGAGCTCGATTTCTGACGTATTTTGGCCTCGGACGGGGATGTATCTGGGAAAAACCACTGACTATTTCACTTTTTTTTGTCTCTAAGCTCCCAGAGCTACTGGGCCGTGGCACCGAGCCCAGCCACAGAGCCCAGCGTCACTGCATTGCTTTCACAGAGCTTTATCTTGGGATGAATATCGCACAGGCCAAATCTTAGCAAAACAACACAGCTTGTAATTATAATGGGTCACCTCAACATACAAACAGCAGCGACGTGGAGCATTCCAGCTGTGAAGGTCCCGGAGCCCACGAGTGACATAAATGTGCTTCTGGAACAAATATAATAGGATTTAGATCCCCCTGAATAGTACCGGTGGTCCCTTTGGTACCAGGGAGGCTACTAGAATAGTTCTGACAGATACAATGGAGGCTGGGAATGAAGGACATTGATCCACATGTCAAACACTTGCCAGGCCCTATGTAACAAACAGTAATGCAGTGAATACGTAATTCTCAAAGGGCCGGGTTTTTTCCGGGTTCGATGGTGTCCTGCGTTCTTGTAGACTGCAGGACGCCATGTTCCCAGTGAGGAAACGGAGGACAATCCCTCCTGTTCAACCGCAATCCCAAGGCCCCGCTGTGCCGGAGAGGGCGTGGCACTTGGGGACCGCGATTCCTCTGGCAAACTGGGTTAATGGGGCAGCCCCCCCCCCCCCCCCATTTTTTTTGTACATGGGTTGGACGTGGGGGGTCACCAAAGCTGATTCGTTTTAATTACATGGGGAACCCCTAGTTCCAGAGATAAATACCAGGAAAGATGCCGCCAGTACTTCCGCAAATGAAACCTCTCGCATCACGTAGGTCAATAAGAAGCCGCAACAGATGGCATCACTGCTTCCTAATGCCCCACCTAACAGGGGAGGTTTACAAAGCCATTTTATTCCCCTGGATGGGCCATTGCTTTTACAGGTATGTATCTTGGAAAGCAGGGGTTCCTGGAGCTGAAATTAACGCAGTTTAGGACCCCTCCCTCCCCTTGTGTGTTTGTAACCCCCTTCCTATGGGGTTACTTGAGGGTTGGAGTGTTTCAGGCCCCACCCTCTGTTGCCATGGGATCATGACATCATGGAGAGTATATAGAGGAGGGGAAGGTTCGAGAAGGTTAGGTTCCTGGTGGACAAGTCAAGAGGCGCCTCAGGGAGAGTAGATAGAGATGATCTTAAAGTAATAGCACCTACCAGGCCCCCCTGTTTATTATGTGGTAGATTGTGACAGTGCCCATTTAAGTTAGGATCCTAGTTGAAGGCTAATGGAGTCCTGAATATCCAAGAGATAGGAAAACGGTACGCCACGGAGGGCCTCGGGAAGAAGGGCTCCTGGGTGTCGGCGGATTGGCTCTAACCGCAGATCTGCACTAATATTCCTTGTCAGTCTGTACAGAAGTGGCAGTTCCCAAACAGGCCAAAGGTAGTGGGTCACTTGAGAAGGACCAACCAGGACTCCCGTATGGGCCTCGTGTGACCGGGATAATACCGATGATCCCGAAGCAACAAAGGGGGGCCGGGTCCCACATCTAGTTAGAGCAACTAGGTCACCGTATGTTCCTCCATTTGAGTGTTGAGTGGGCACTAATTGGAGCACTGTATTCATGTAGGACTGCTACGAAACACACAGTACAACGGTCCCTGTGCTTGGGGACATGAATAAAAGACTGTGGTATTCCAAAAGTTCCTGCCATCCATTATTATACATCGCCTTTGCTACCTTATCGCCCGGCCGCCTGAAGCCAGCACCCTGAGCCAAGGTGATCCCTGCGGAGTGGCCAAACATTGCACAACGATGTGACTTCCCCAGGACCCGGGCTGGTTACATGTCTGTATATTATATATATAAAAAGGTGGAGGCTGTGAAGCGAAATACAATTGAGAAAGTGGACGGCTCCTTTAACCCTTTGAGTGTCCCGAGGGGCTGCGGGCACCAGAGTTCCACGGCCCCTCCGGGCAAAGGGCCAGTCACTTGACCAGCTCATGAAAGTTGTACAGGTGACTGTGGCAGTCCTTGACCCATAAGCAGAAGAGTCGTTGTCCTCCTCCTCCTCCCCCATTTTCCTTCGCAGGGCGTATTCCGAGCTGAATAACAAGCACTCCATAGGCATGACGCGGCTGCTCTACGTCATGGGGTCCCTGCACTGCCACACGCCAGGACTTAGCGACTACGCCTCGGGGCACCCAAAGGGTTAAAGCAGGGGTTCTCAACTCCAGTCCTCAATACCCCCCAACAGGTCAGGTTTTAAGGATATCCCTGCTTCAGCACAGGTGGCTGAATCAGTGGCTCAGTCAAAGGGCCTGCTTCAGCACAGAGCGTCAAATGAGCCACATGTGCTGAAGCAGGGATATCCTGAAAACCTGACTTGTTGGGGGGTATTGAGGACTGGAGTTAGGAACCCTTTGGTTAAAGGATTCTGCTTTCCCATAAGTAGTCGCTAAG